>CM074505.1:27433805-27467262 GCA_037389245.1 Oryzias sinensis | reverse complement strand
TTCTTTCCATTCATTTTCAAGCAACACCTGACTTTAGTTAATGATCACTATATTTAATGAAGCAAATGTGACTTAAGTGTCTCTTTGTCATTTTGCATTTCATCACTTCTGTTAGGAGTTACATAAATCTGTGTATTTTTTTCTTTTCTTTTGGGATTGACTACGATTAATGCTTGGAATAAAAATAAATCAAATCAAATCAAATGATACTTAACATAATTAGATCGTTTTTAATAACACTTTAAATTCTGCTTTATGGGTCACAAGTGTGACTAAAAATTGTTTAATTTCTAAGGACATAAAAATGATCAAAGCACTGTCATCCTAAATGGAAATAAATAAAGTATCTCAGTGAAATATGTAGGATGAGCAGGTGTACTGCAAATGATCACATGACCAGAGCTGTTCGTTCAATGTTTGCACCAATAGAAGAGGATGATGGCAATAAAACTCTCAACAAAAAGGTTAAAAAAGTATGTTAACAAAAAGATAGAACATAGATTTTTGGTGCACATCATGGATAAGGTGTCTAGTGTTCATATTTGAATTTGCAATTACTCAGCTTTGTTTCATGTGATCATAGAACTCTCAAAATATGTTTCTGGCAACAACAGTGACTGATGGGATAAGCCATTGTATCCACATGCTAATAAATAGGCTAACTGTCCTATCTTATTTTGGCTATTTAACTTTCTACATCATTTTACACACAGAAGCACACTGCACTGGTCAATGAACCTTTATCCAATATGCCCAGTGGTTGATACCGGTCACAATAGCAATTAATCATAAAATACTATTATTTGGCCAACATTTCCATGAAAATCTAAAAAAAATATGATTTATTGTTTTAAAGGGATACTAATGACACAGGTTTTGGATATTTAAATATCTGGATTTTTTTACGTCTTATGTCACTTCTTCACCATTTTTTTTTTTCTAGAAAATGTTTGTAATCAAGTTTGTCTGAAAACAAAGTTTTACCGTTTTACGAGTTCCTTTCCTTAAAATAGAACTTTGATATATCTACATTTTCATTTATTTGCTTTAATCATAAACAAGCAGCAGTGTAAATAGATTTTTCCTTTCACTTTGAACAAAGAAGAATGTAAATTGTAAAAAGACAGTAAGAATGTCACACTGCAAACGTAGTAAATAAGGCTGTCAGACTTTCTGTAAAAAAAAATCTAAAACAAAATTCAAACTTAAAATAAATACAGCTTTGATCAAATACTGTATTTTTGATTTGCAATAAAGTTTATTATTAAAGAGAAAACAACAGTGATCACAGATTATTACTTATCAGTAGCATTGATAACGTGACAAAAACTTGACTAAAAATACAAATTTTAACATTATAGAGAAAAAAAGCTAGACTCCGTAATGGGTGCGTGATTTTGGTGGAAAAGGATGCACTGAAGAAATTTGTTTTTATTTATTTGTGTCATGGTACCCCCGAGAGGCCCCCTCCTTTCTCTGCTTCCTCCTAGATTGGACCCAGCTGTTGGCATTCACCTCATCACCTGCACCTGTATTTAAGATGGCTCCAGACCAGATCTGGTCTCCTGCCTTCTATGCATTTGTGTGTATGAGTGTGTGTTGGAGTGTATATTGATGTGGGGAAAAGGGTGGGTGTATTAAAGGGTGCAGTTAAAATGGGCGGGTCTTGGTGTGGGGGTGTCCAGGCACAACCCCTTTTTTTTACATTCTGTCACCCACCACAGCTGCCATGCTTCAAGTGTTAAACACAGCCGTGGATGAAATGGCTGCTGATGATGAGAATATAGTGGCGACTGCTCTAGAAAAAAAAGGAAATGAGGTCTCACATCAGTCTCTCAATTACGCTTCCTGTCTACTTGTGGCTTAGACTCAATAATGTTGGGAAACACAAACTCTGTGCATGTTTTTATTTTTTTTTTTTTTTTAATGATACTGTGTTGATACTATGATACTTTATGCTTTGAGTTATATATAGCAATGTAAAAGCAGTGCCACCATAACTGTTGTGTTTTTAAATTACTTTAAAGAAAACCCTCCCCTCAAAGTGTAATACTGAAAAAAATTTGGAGGGGCCAGCAGTAAGAAGAGGACAAGAGAAGCCATGTTCAGAAGAACCATTGATGGATTTACAGAACTGTAGAATTGGAGTCTTCTTTAGTGCAAAGGGCGGCTGTGGGGCAGCGGTAGGGCGGTCGACCCATGATCGTAAGATTGCAGGTTCGATTCCCGCCTTGCACGCCCATGAGTCGAAGTGTCCTTGGGCAAGACACTGAACCCCACCTTGCCTCTGGTGGTAGGTGGGCGCTTGTGTTTGGCAGCGGAGCGACGACCAGTGTGTGAATGTGTGTGTGACTGGGTGAATGGGTCTGTGACTGTAAAGCGCTTTGTCCTTGTAGGAAGAAAGGCGCTATATAAGTATACGCCATTTAGTGTTTAATAGTTATAATTCAACAGTGTGAACAGAACTGTGTTAATAGGGACATTTAAATTAGAAAACAGCAGATATAGAAGACTGAATAAACACAAATGTATCACTGATTTATTTACTTATCGATTTTTTTTTTGTTTACATATTTTTTTTTTATTGAATGAGAGTTTTATAAGTAAATATTCTACAGAAAACAGTTACTAATATAGTATAGTTACTAGTATAGTATGGTATATTTTCCATACAAATTTAGTGGCTCTCAGACACTCACAAGTTGCGTGTGTGCGTTGAAGTTGCAGCCCTCGCTCAGCTAGACCCTGCCTTCAGTGGCCCCCAGGCAAATTGAGTTTGAGACCCCTTTGTTACATAGTTTAAAAAAGTTTTGTTAATCCCATATGTAACCACTGAAAAGTGGAGGACATGCTTTATTCTAAAGCCGTTCCTTTTAATATAATTGTAATTTTATAGATATAATTATAATTCAACCAACTATGTAATCATATATGGAATTTTGACATGAGCTACACCGTGAAAGTAAAACATTCTAAACGACAATAAGTACCGCAAAAGGTGTCACTGCTCATGCCGTTTTCCCATGTTTACTTCACTATTGACGAACTTAAGCATTGGAAAATCTACTGTCTTAACCCTCCTGTTATGTTACGGGTCAAATTCACCCGTTTTAAAGTTTGAACATCAAGGAAAAATAGTTAAAAGTATTTTTTCAGCATGAAACTTCTTCTGCTTGCCTTAATTAGTATAATCAACATGTATTATGAAAATGGTTCATTTCACATTTATGCAACCACACCTTGCATGTTTATATCACATAGATAGTGTTCGGGTCAGTTTGACTGCTGGGTCAAGGATGTCTTATTATTTTTAGTACCGGTATTCCTTTATTTGCAGCTGTTAGACATAGTTCAGCCCAATTACACACATAGACACACACACAAAAACACACACACACACACACACAGGTGCATAGGTGTTGAGACTTTTGACAGGAACCATTTATGTTCTCGTGGGAAAACGCAAGCCACATTCAGTGGACACTCAACTGGGGAGGGGCAAAACATATAAAAGATTCTCTGCATGGGAGTCCTTCCAACATTACACAGGCAGACCTTTACAAAATGAGCAGCAGAAGCAGAAAGATGACAGTCCAGGAGGCTATGGAAGTCATCACTTATGATCAGAAGAAGACTATCTTGGGCTAAATTCTGATTCTAATGATTCTGATTATGAACCAGGTGAAGGAATTGCTATTCCTGTTCCTCCAAGCAAGACATTCATATCAAAGAATGGTGAAATACATTGGCCTTCATCCCCAAATATGCTTCAGACAAACCTGTCTGCAGAAAACATAATAAAGACAGTGCCAGGGCCCACTAGGATGGCAGTGACTCATGTGACCATGTCAATTCAATTCAATTTTATTTGTATAGCCCAAATTCACAACAACAGTCGTCTCAATGGGCTTCATATCGGTAATTGAAAAAGTAAAACATAAAATCAAAAGGATCATGAATACATAGAATTCAAAAGGAAAATACTAAATTGAACTAAAAAGACTAAACTAAACGGTCATCCCTTCCCTTAGAACCTCCTTCACGGTAAGGAAAAACTCCTGAAAAAAAAAGCGGATTCCGGAAAAAACGAAGAAACCTACATGAAGGAGGGATCCTCCCCCAGGATGGACAGGCGATTTATCAGAACTCTTAGAGAAGAATTCACTTATCTAACAACTACATATAACTACATATTTAAAGTCCAGCAGATGAGCTTCATCCAGACTGAGTTGGGGGGACGGCCAGGGGGGCGAGTCAAGCCGGTGACAGGATCCAGGTCAAGACAAGCATGACCTGTGCGAAGTGTGCAGAATTAATTTGCACAAAGCACAGTGTGATGGCTGGTCACCCTTGTGCTGTGTATATGTACAGACACACACAACTTCATATTCCAATTGCTTGTCTGTTGTATTGTGATTTTGTTTTTTTTCTGATTCACAGTGCATGTATGTAAAACAAATTTCCAAGATTATGTTTCAATGTTATGTAAGGTTAATATATTTTATATGTTAATGCGAAGTTTATTTTTTATTTATTTACAAATGTTGTGTTATATTATTAGTCAATAGAATTTTCAGTAATCTGTTGGTAGTTTTAAAGATGAATATTTACCATTTACTACAACTCTATGGTGACAAAACATAATTTAACAGGTCATAACCAAAAAAATGTGCCAATCAAAGGATTGAAGACAGCAAACGTGAGCTAATGTAGAGTATGACAAATTAAATTTCCAATTCATAAATGTTTTTTATAAGGCCTATATTACAGATGAGGAGCTGACGGGGCAATGTGAGGCATTCTGAAGGAAACTGATTTGGACAGTAGAGAGCTTGTTCAGGAAATCAAGAACTTGCCTAATTTACCAATTTACTAATTTTCCTTGAGTTCATCACGTTCATGTCTGATAAGGATTTATTAGAAATCTATCCCAACTTTTGGACTGCTCTCAGGATTGCACTCGCGTTGCCAGTCACTGTGGCTCAAGCAGAGAGGAGCTTTTCAAAACTCAGGTTGATCAAGTCATACCTGAGGTCAACAATGTCTCAGGAGCCGCTCACTAACCTTGCCGTTGTTTGTATCAATCATTCAGTAGGGGAGCAGATTTTAGATGATGACGTTATTGACGAGTTTGCATCAAGGAAGGCTAGAAAGGTTAGGTTTTAGATAGTGTTTTCTGTTCTTAGTGCAATGGTGCTGCATTTATATTTATTTTAGCGTGTTATTTCTGTGATAAAAGATTTTTGCGTTATAATACCGTATTTATTTTATATTATTTACTCAAAACTGTGTTTGATTAAATATTTTCTGACCTTACTGTATTTTTACCATGCTTATAGTATTTTATTTTTATGTTAAGATAACTGTTATAATGCGGTGCATAATTCTGATAAACGTCTTTTGTATCAAATTCTTAATTTCAATGACAATAAAACAAGTCAGTGGACATGGACAAAGTGACAAAGTGAGGGGGGGTGGTGGCCTGGGGAGTAATTCAGGGTAGAACCGCCACTGCTCAGGTTTATTCTTCCCTCTATCTATTGCAGTGTTCTGAAATCCAAACACACCAAACCAGTTCCACCTGGGTTGTTACCAGCTGAAAGAGATCACCAGTTTAGGGGAGGGAGGCACTGGCTCCCCAACCCCCAGCTGAGGACAAAGTACTCCTAATGACCCAAAACCATGTAGGCTAAGTTAAATTCTATAAATGGGAAATTGGCTGACTCAATGTTACACAAGTGCTTTTTTCTTTTCAGTTGTTCTTCAAGTTAATATACTGGTTAATAATCAGAGTGAAGGAACATTATAAGACATCAAAGAAGGGAACAGCATCATCCTGGAGTGCAAACTGAAGAAAAGCAACCCAAAACCTGGCAAAAAGATGGGAAAGACATTGAAAATAGTCAGATTTATGAATTGATGAGGATCAAACCAGAGGACAGAGGAAACTACACATGTGGAGCCAGAAACCTGATTGGCTATGGAACATCACAGTCCATTAATCTTGATGTTAAATGTAAGCTCCACATATTTATGGATACGCTAAATAACATAAGCAATACTTTTTTTTTCAACTTCTAGGCAAGCCGATGAATATCACCATTTCCACTTTGGGTTTTCATAATAACACCGTTAAAATCAACAGAGGTGTCTCATTTACCTGCAATGCTGCAGCAAATCCACAGCCACAGTTCTCCTGGTACAAACAGTCTGCAGGCCGACAAAAGATTTCAATAATGGACCAAAGGATTTTGAATTTACATCGGGTTCAAAGAACAGATTAAGAATGTTACGTGTGCACTGCATCCAACACCCTTGGTCAGGGGAAAGACAGTCCACCATCTTGTATACAAGTTCTGTGTGAGTAACAATTATTTCTGCAGTTTATTAAAATCGAATAAAAGTAAAACTATTGGCATCTTTAACTAGTGGACCACATAAGGGAATTTTTCTATCCAAAATAATGTTTGAGGTGGTCTGATTCAGATCGCCAGGTATTGTTTTACTCACCCAAACTATAAAGGTTTATAAAAAAAAGATAAACTATTCATAAATAAAGCATATATAACGTCAGAAAGTTTTTTCAATGCAGATATGTCTTTGGCAACAGTTTATACGAATTTACGGAAGATATTTTTAATTTGTTTACAGTTTGAAGACAATTGTTTGACTGTTAATCTACATTTCATTAAGTAATGGGTGTTTACTTTTTGTACTTTACAGATTAAGTGCCAGCATAAATTTAACAAACTTTAAACTTTCAAAGTCATTTTTCTCTTTTCAGTTCCTCCCACCAACGTTCTGCTGACCATGAACACAAAGGTCAAAGAGGGTCATCTCATCACAGTCAAATGTACCTCTGAAAGTTTTCCAGCTGCTACTTTCACTGTTAAAACAAATTCAACATCATATAATCACTCCTCGGGAATAACTACACCTCATTCTGAAAAACACACTTTCACAAATGAATTTAAAGCAGCTTCAGCTCATAATGGATCTTACATCTGCATTGCATCAAACAGTGAAGGAAATCAGAAAAGCCAGGAGAAGAAGCTGGAGAAATGTTATAGAATTTCTTGTATTGCTAGCAAATGTCATAAATAAATCAGTCAGCCTTTTATAATGTTGTGACAAAACTGTTTTGTTGCACTGCTCTTGAGGTTCAGCGAAACACAAAAGCTTGAGCCGGTTTTTTTTTAAGTATTTATAACAAACAGTTTGTACAAACAGTGTAAAAATTTGTTCACATTGAAAGCAAATTGCATGTTAAAGTTGCTTTGGATGCCCCTTTTTCTCCGTGTGGCAAATTCTCTGCTTGCCCAAAAACGTGTTCCTTTAACCTTGATGCCCCGGCCGCCTGTGGGAGGAGCTACAAGCTGATATCTTGATCCTGATGTTTACATGAACAGGTTTTTCTCTCATTTACAATCCATCAAAGACATGGATAATGTTGAGAGCTCGAGCTTATTTATTTTGAAGAGAACTAAAAACACATTAGTAATCATTTCTCCATGTCTGGGTTAATGAGATCATTCTGGGATTCTTCCAGTACAGTGAGCTTCACTCCTGCAATAAGAGTTGTGTCTGAATGACACCCGCTTCTGCGTTGTTTCCATCTCTCTGACTGATTTTGAAGGCTTGTTGTCCCAAATTAACCAGAAAGGGAAGAAATATATACAGGAATAAAATAAGAGCTTTTTTAAACATTGTCCCAATGTAAATAAAAATAGCCTAAAGTTCAAGAGGCCCGAGCAGGCTGCCTCCTCAAGCTGCAGCAGCTCTCTGTCTGCCCGCCAGCTCGCCCCGTGTAGCAGGCGCGATCACTCCAGCTCTACGGGCCCTGCGACAGACTGTCTAGAGCAGAGGTGGCCAAATCCAGGCCTCAAGGGCCAGCCTCCTGCTGAGTTTCAGGAAACCCTGCCTTTTCTCCTGCTGATTTCCTAGATTATTTGTGTTTAGCCAATAAGGAGCTTCAAAAGCAGGTTGATTGGAAAACATATAGGGCACTGGCCCCCGAGGCCTGGATTGGGGTACCCCTGGTCTAGAGAATACCTGCCTTCCCTCAACAGTAGCCAGGACGAGCTCTAGTTGCCCCGAAAGGGAGCAGGTTAGGAAAGGGATGGATGGAAGTTCAGGAGAACCAAATCGGATGTATATTCTAACCGATGATCATGTTACTGAAAATGTCATGTGCCCAAAGTTCAGTTGGGTTGATGTGCCATGGCGACCTCACCATAGTTCAAATGTTTGCTACACTGAAGTTGTGCTGCGGCCAGACCACCGCCTCACGCCTGTCGCTCAGGATCTCAGATCACATCTGTACTATTGACTCAACATTGAAACTGGCAACCTTAGCCATGCAAATCCTGTTCGGTATAAACACTGTTTTAGTTGGCAGTTTATCTATTTACGTTCCTTCTTGTGTATTCCATTTTTTGTTTTTGGTTTGATTGAGTTTATCAATTTAGAGATTTAAAAGAAATGAACAGGGTTCTCAAACCAAGCAGGAAAATATTGTGTGGCTGAACACACATTCAGTAAAGGCTGTTTGATGGCAATTGAAAAAGCAAGATCCAGTAATTTGATCATTTTTGATTTCTTTCAAATTAGGAAGTATAAAAATTATATGAATTCTCCTAAATTGATATCAGTGTTATGAAGAGGCTTGGAAAAAATCTTGAAGTCCTAAACTGCTACAAAGAAAGTTAAAAAGTTTGAAGTATGATACTGGCACCCCTAGCATTTTTATTTCATTCATTTATTTAATTGTCATTCATGTGGTTTTGTTACAACTCATTCTAATTTAATGTTATTCCCAAACTGCCAAATGATTGGCTTTTATCACACAGTGGTAAAAAGTAGATGTACACTTAAGGAATAATTACTTCTCTTATTGTGAAGCTGCGATCAACTTAACACGTGTGTCTCTCTACTCTATACCAAAGATCACATGGCCTCTAAAATGCTTAAAGGAACATCAGCTGTGAAACTTTTCTTTATTGGCATTATTTTGACCTTTATAGTGGTTGTAGTTTTTAATTTCAACAGGTAAAAAATATAGTTTAGTCTTTGACAAGTGTATTTGTAAACTGCGTTCTCCCACACTTGCAAAGGGACAGGACTGGACCTAGGATTTCACTCCAAGTCTTTTATTAGCAACAGTAGTAGTAGTTGGCAGTAGGTGGAAGTAGTTGGAAGTAGGAAGTAGGAAGAAAAACCTTTAAAAATCAAAACAAAACCTTTAAACAATCAATAAACATTTCAGCATATTTAAATCAAACATAAGGTAAACCAGGTAAATAAATTAAGATGAAATCTAAACCAACAATTTGTAACCAAGAAAATTAAACCAACAACTCAGTTTAAATTGTAGGAAACTTAAATACAATTTATCTCAACTTAAGTAGATTATTTTACCAATAATTATCTTTTTACAGGTTAACAAATATATATAATTTCAATACAAACATTTGTAGGACATTTTACAACATTTAATTAGTTTTTCTTTTAATCCAAGATAACAATGTGACATATTAAAGTCCAGCATTGAGCTTACCAGTAGCCTTTTATAGTCCAAGTCCCACTCACTCAGTGTTTTGAGTTTAGTGTCCAAGTTCATAGAAACTGCCGTCATCCAGCTCAGTTCTTACACACAGCGCGGTGAAACGCTGTTTTAAGCGTTCCCAGCTTCTGCGCTGATTGCCTTCATTCAGTTCAGCTGGTAACGGCGCGCGTGTATTGTCCTTTGTGCTGAGCTCACCCAGGCTGCTGCGCGCTCATGTGTGAGGTGCTGCGCGTTCATGTGAGGCACTGCGCACTCCAGGTCACAGCAAGGCAACTACCTCCGCTGATCAGCGTGACAGTCTTTAACTAACAAAACAATTTCAAACAAATGTCCATGTTTGATTAACTCACATGATCTTGATCTATTCATTACTTTTACCACACAGGAAGAATAAATCACTTCAGCAGGGAACCATGAACACACAAGCCTGCAATGATTTTGTGGTAAGAAAGTATGCTATGCTAGCCATACATTTTGCAAGTTGTTTTACTTGAAAAGAGATGTTTGGTCTAAAATGTTTTTCATAGAAACACTTCAGGTGTGAGAGACTGAAGGTAAATAAAAGAATCCAGCAAATCACATTGTATGTTTCTTTAAAATCACAATGATGCAGAAAATCAGTACTTAACACCAACAAACAAACACAAATGATGTCCTCACAGACCTGTTACTTCTTTAAGAAGCTTTTCTATCATCTTGTTATCTGTATCAAAAGAAACATGTCCACAACCTTAAACAGTCATGCTGCAAATTTCCACCATAGCCAAGTCTGTGGAGCCCAGTGTCAGCTCTTCAGAAGATCTGCATGGAAGAATGGACCAAAAGAGCATCTGCAGTGTGTTCAAACCTGGTGAAGACATGCAGGAAAGATTTCATCTCTATTATTAACAACCAGGGTTACCTAACAAAGTATTGAGGTGATCTTATTGATCAAATACTTATTTTCTATACCATTATACAAATACATTCTTAAAAATCAGCCAATGCGATGTGTTCATGCAATTCTTTTTTTTTTTTTTAAGTTGAAGTTCATCTATAACGGGGGTTGGCAACCCGCGGCTCAGTAGCCGCATGCAGTTCTTTAGCGCTGCCCTAGTGGCTCCCTGGAGCATTTTCAAAAATGTTTGAAAATGTAAAAAGATGGGGGAGAGAAATATATTTTTTGTTTTAATATGGTTTCTTGTAGGAGGAAAGACAAGATACAAACATTCTTAACGTTTTCCAATGCTGTAAGAATGTCTAGAATAAATATTGTAATGCCCAGCAGGTATGTCACTTGCAGCAGGAGATCCAAGAGCTAAACTGTCAACAATTTGAGCTGTCAATCAACTGGCTGCGCTGGAGAACTGTCCGTGTCCCATGCATCGCACGACTGTGAATAGTCTCAGAGAGGAAGAGGCAGGAAGCAAAGCTGAGAGCGCATTTTCCTTTCCTGAATAACAACACACCAAACTGCACATCGCACAGGGCTAATCAACCTCTCCCCCTCCCACACTCATGGTGCAACATAAAGAAACAACATAACAGGAAGAATAAACTAAGGTGGAAGAACAAACTGCCATATGAAAAGAAACGTGGCCAAACAGAAACGCTCCTGCTGAGCCCTAATTAGATCAGAAGACCACATCCCACAATCCCCTGCTGCTAACAGACCTAAAATGCACATGACCACCACTGCAATATTAAATTTTAAAATTTCTGTCAACGAAGATTTGCGTCATAGCCTGCGACACACGTTTCTACCAGCAGGGATTTTTATTTATTTATTAATTTTTTACTTTTAGAGGAACGCTAGGCAGGTGGCTGATGTAAATTGAACCACCGTCAGTGGTTGCCGACCCCCGGTAAAGTTGAACTTCAACTTTAAGAAAAAATAATTTCAGGAACACATTACATTGGCTGATTTTTGAGAATGTATTAGTATAATGATATAGAACTAGAGCTCGTCCTGGCTACTGCTAGTTTAATGAGTATCTCCTACGGTGGCCCAGAAGGGTCACAACACAGCACTTTAGATTTCACAACACAAAATAACACACTGCAATTCATCACAACAGAATAAATAATGACACAAAAACTCACAACACAATGACTCACAACACAATACATCACAACATCACTCTTAAACTCACAACACAACACTTTAACTTACAAGACTATTACTTACAACACACAACACAATAACTCACAACACAATACATCACAACATCACTCTTTGAAGCTGACGTGAAACATGGCGGGCAGATCAATGGCGGGAATCATGGCGGCACCACAACTTTTATTTCGACGGATCAGAAGATAAGTATGATCTGTAGGAAACAAGATTTCTGGGTCACCTACACAGCCTAAAGCTTAAAGAGACATTTCACGTGCTGTTGACTTCAGCGCGAACAACTATGCGGATGGCAGAAAGAGCGTGACTGCTATGCGGAGCTTATAAGGCTGGTAGATGACAAAAGCCTGTCTTTGATACGACATGAAGCAGCAGATGATGGCAGAAAAGCGCTTGGGATTTTAAAAGAACATTATTCTGGAAAAAGCAAGCCACGAATAATAAATATGTACACATCTTTAACCAAGCTACGCATGACGAAAAAAGAGAGTGCAACAGATACTATAATTAATAAAACAGACATCATTGCCCAGCATTAAGTGCAGGTGGAAACGATGGTGACGGACTAATCATAGCCATGATACTAGCAGGACTGCCAGATTCATTCAAGCCCCTAGCCATTCATGTGACACAAAATGAAGATTCAATCACATTTACAAAGACTTTAAAGAAGACTGAGGAATCTGAGGTCAGAAAATGAAGCAGAACAGAAACGACAACGTAATGAAATGCATGTGAAGCAGAGACAAGCACTTACAAAGCTCAAGCCATGTACAAGAAGCGAAAGTACCACTGTGATGTGCTACAAGTATAATGGAATTAAAGGGCACAAGGCAGAAGACTTTGCTTTAGAAAAGTCTGGTGTAATTTTAAAGCAATACACATAAGAGTCATATGCAAGAAAAAGGAGCGAGATGAAGCCAGAAAAAGTTTATGTTGAACAGAAAGCAATCAAGATCACTTCTTCAAAGCAAGTACAACGTAAGAAAGCATCCCCAAACAGCGTGAAGATGAAGGCATCATGGTGGACGCAGAGCCACATCCCATTATTAGCGACTTCAAGAAATTTGAAAGTTTCGGCTGACTCATTTCAGGCTGAGACTCGCCAGTGGAGTTGGCAGATGGAACCAGGGTGCGATGGAATGGCGGAAGGAGAGGACGGCAATGATCTACATACTAGACAACGCTACAAATCAACATGCAGAGCAACTACGAAATGCCTCTTTATGCCATCATATCCGACATATTTTGGTGGCAAGGCAGTAATGGAGGAGCAACAATCACCTTCAAAGAGGAGAGCACCATGGTCACAAAGATGGTAGCAGGTTTGATAGCTCCATGAAAATGAAACTTGTACACCAACTGTTGAAGTAAGTCCTGATGATCAGTGTAAAGTGTGTCATGACATTCAAACTTGGTATGAGATCTTGGGTCATAGTAACTATGATGACATAAGGAAGTTACAAGGTGTTGTAAAAGGAATGGAAATCAAGGAGTTTAGAAAATCAAGATCCAACTGTGTGAAGTGTGTACACTGAGAAATGTAGAAACCAGGAACAGAGAGCCAGATGCAAAAGCAAGCAACCCTTTAGAATTAGTCCCTTTTGGTTAACTGGTCCAATGCCCACACCAAGCATGGAAGGACACAAATATATACGCAATCTTTGCAATGACTATTCAGGCACCATATTAGTATATTTTCTCAAGTCGGCGACACAGTGACAGCTACTGAAAGATTTTTAGCGATGTTACTTTTATACGGAGAAGTTAAGTGCATTAGGATTCGAATCATGACACCGAATTTGCAGCAGAGATTTCCAAACTCTGTTAACCAAGAACAGAATCAGACATGAAACATCTGCACCCTACTCACCTCACCAGAATGGAACAGCAGAAAGAGGTTGGAGAACACTATTTGACATGAGTAGATGTTTACTGATAAAGAACAAGCTACCGGATAAGTTGTGGAACTATGCGTACAGACGTAAAGCTTATGTAAGAAACGAGATGCTACAACAGGCGCTGAAAACAACATATGAACTGTTTACAGGCAAGAACAAGCGATATCCAAACTACAAAAATTAGGATCTGAATGTTTGGCTTACAAACAAGAAAGAAAACTCGTGATTCAAGTATGAACCAGGCATTTTAAGTCAGATATAATAAAAACAGTCAACTTTTCTGGTGTATTATCCGGAAACATAAGATTCAGAAACACAGGTTAGTGAAATTCACCTAAAACTGCCAGAAAAAGAAACTCAGACACCAGAAGTACACAGAACATGATGTTGGATACACCACGTCCTCCAGGTTCCCTGAAAATGATAACGATGAAGATACGAAAACAGAAACCAAGTCGGGATGATGTTTCTGAAGCTTTACCTCAACAAGTCGCGTGCACAACCAGGTGAGAACCAGCAGAATCAAGAAAGAAACGGTTCATCTACAGGATTTGGGACTGATAGACAGTAGACAAAAGAATGCGGTATGCATAGACTCCTGTTATAGGAAACAGTTTGTGACATTCCCAAAACTTCCAGAGAGGCAGTGACATCCAAAACTCAAAACAGTGGAAAAACGCAATGGATGAAGAATGCGATCACTCACTGAGAATGACACTTGCAACTCACTCACTTACCAAAGGCAAGCTGGAAAATAGTGGGGGTAGATGGGTATAGCGCGTAAAGAAACATTGATGGATCAGAAAAATACAAGCAAGATTTGTTGCAAAGGTTGTAGAGACCAGAAATTGATTATGAAGAGACATTCTCACCAACAGCAGACATGAGTGTTAAGAGTACTTATGCAGAAAGAGCACAGGAAAAACTCATTCTTCATCAGATGGGCGTCAAAGCAGAGTATTTACACGCACCCATAGACTGTGAAATATATGGAACAGCCAGAGGGTTCACGAAGAAAAAGTCTGACACTGTTGAAAAACTTGTGTATGTTGCAAAAATCTCTTTATGGTTTAAAACAATCAGGAGAAACTGGAATGCAATGTTACATGCATGTTTAACGAGAATGGTTAGACAAAATTCAGCCGATAACTGTGTGTATTCAAAACAGAAAAAGGATAAAAGGTAATTCTACTAATATGGGTTGATGATTTAATTTTGGCAGCAAACAAAGGGAGATGTTCTGGAAAGTTGTGAAAAGATGCTAACTGAGAGGTTTAAGATGAAGGACATGGGGAAGACTGAAACATTTCTAGGAATAGATTTTGAGCAGACAGACAGTGAAATCAAAATGTCACAGAGTATAATAAACAAACTACTGGAAGGTTTGAAATGAAAGACTGTAAATAGAGAAACCCCATGTGAAGGTCAAAACTTGTGTTTCAGAATGCTGAAAAACTGAAAGATGCAAGAAAATACAGAGAAGCAATTAGGAGCTTAATATACTTATCCCACTTGTGCATGAACCTGATCTTAGTTTTGTGGTTAGTAAGCTATCCCAGCATTTTTTCTGAGCCAACAGAACAACACTGGAACACAGTGAAACACGTGTTCAGATACCTTAAGGTACAGCAAAACAGGGATTGCGTTCCGACAAAATGTCTACAGAAAATTTAGGATTGAAGGCATACAGCGTGCAGATTGGTGATCGAATGCTGCAGACAGATGCAGCACGTCTGGATACTGCATCAGCCTTGGTGATGGAAGTTCTTTCATCTCTCATGGAAGACAAGAAAACAACCCACAGTGGCATTATCCTGTAGCTGAATATGGCTTTAGCATCAGCCATACATCAGGAATGCATTTACTTGGAGCATTTGCTAAATGGTATAGATAAATATCAGTAATCAGACAAAAGTGTTTGAGGATAACACTGGTGCCTAGCAAAAAATCCAGTAAGCAGACAGAGATGTAAACACATCGACGCAAAGTATCATTTCATAAGGAAGCAAAAAGTGGCAAGAGTAACTTTAGAATATTGCCCACCAGAGCAAATGGTAGCTGAAGTACTAATGTAAAACCAGCCACCAAATCAAAACTGAAGAGATTTGCGCAAGACATGTTTGGCACCTAAACGTGCAAAAGTTCTTTAAGATGTTTTCCAAGAAAAGAGGAAACTGTTTTATGTTTGTGGTTAATATGAAGAGTTAAAACGAGTGGGTGTTAAGTATTATATAAGCTTCTTCCTCTTACTCTTTCTGCTCCATTTCCCATAGTCTTCCTGTTGTGAGTCATTGTTGTATCTCTGTGTGAAGCGGTTGTGTATCACTGCCAAAATGAATGAGCCCTGATATGCAGAGAGAGCGTTTTGTTCCGTGCTCAATGGTCAATAAATATATGCCTAGAGGGGAGGCTAAAAGTTGATCCTGTCGAGTCTTCTTCTTCCTATCCACAGCGCGGATGAAAGATCATAGCTGCGCTCAACACTGCAGCAGGGATTTTTATATATTTATTAATTTTTACTTTTAGAGGCAGCTGAGCAGGTGGCTGATGTAAATCGAACCACCGTCGGTAGTTCACCGACCCCCAGTAAGTTGAACTTCTTTGAAAAAATAATTTCGAGAACACATCACATTGTGATTTTTGAGAATGTATTAGTATAATGATATAGAACTAGAGCTCGTCCTGGCTACTGCTAGTTTATTAATTATCTCCTACGGTGACCCAGAAGGGTCACAACACAACACTAGATTTCACAACAAATTAACTCACTGCAATTCACACTTTAACTTACAACACTTTTACTTACAACACACAACACAATAACTTACAACACAATACATCACAACATCACTCTTAAACTCACAACACAACACTTTAACTTACAAGACTTTTACTTATAACACAACAACTCCCAACACAACAGCTCAAAACACAATAACTCACAAACGATACAATAAGTCGCAACACTTTAACTCAAAACGGAAGTACTTGTGTGTCTACAAAGGAAATATTTTTATTCTGAAATTTCCATTGGGCTGAAACATCGGTAATCACGTCTATATTCAGGGTTCATGAGCTCGTTCAAAGATTCTCCTGCAGCTTCTCTCCTGCTCCGTCTGAGAGCCGTCTGTCTGTCAGCCGCTCCTTCCGCGTGTTTATGTGTCTATGTGACCCACTTTGAAGTCTCAATGTCCCTCAATAACCTGAGAGGCTGAAATAAAAACAAAAATAAAAGTAGGGGACTTTTTTATTATTATTGTCACCAGGAAAATAGGAAAAATATCTGTTCGTAAAAGTTTGAAAGATATTCACAGATTTGGACTTCAGGCCTCAATAACTCTTCTGATAAACGTTCAAATGTGACAGCAAGTATCTCAATCATTTTATATTAACACGGAGAGTGAACTACAAATGCATTTCTCTTACTGCATTTTAATGAGAATTGTTCTCTTCCAGCAGTAAATCGAGACATGCAGCTGGCTGGCTGCCAAGGGACCGTCAACAAAGTGCAAGTTCAGAAAAAAGGCCATTCTGTAAAAATTAATAATCTCTCAAAAAAGAATAAATGTCAACATTTGTATGAGCTGGTAATGAAGACTTGTCAGCATATCAAATTCAGCTTTTTTAAGCGCAGAAACCGGGCAATAAACTGGTTCAGAAAACTTGCACTTTCTTGCTTCTTACTGACTGTGTGCAAATACTGAACACACAGGGTGTGCACTCCTCCCTCAGGCCTCTTTTACCAGCATTATGTGATAATAAGATATGTTTCATTAGCTCTGTAAACTTTAAAGAAGGAAGATTCTGGGGAAGCCTTTAAACACTGTGTTTTCTGTTCATAACCTGCACTGCATGAATAAGGAGATTCTTTAACCTGTATTGGGTTGTAAACCAGGCAAGTAAATAACATTAGGTGTCTTGAAAAAACTTATTCCAAATCCTATCGTTATTTAAACTTTGCTGTATTTAAAGAAAATCTTGTGTCAGCTGCATGCATGCTAATTTGTGATGGTCAGTACTCAGCAAGAATGGGTTCTTGTGGGGGGCTTTAAATAGTTTTTGCAATTTTTTAACTTTAGTATTGTAGGAATATGCACACTTAAATTAGGGTCAAATAAATAGGATAAAGAGGAAGCAGAGAAATCTACAGAATGTTTTATTTATACTGAAGCATATTGTGGCAGGTAGGCCTCCCCCTCCTCCAGTGACATGGCATACACGGCTGGCATGGCCACAGTTCCACGCAGGGGCAGATTGTGGGACCGCGCCCACTTCACTCTCTGCATTTACTGGATTGTGTTCTGTGGACCTGCTGGCCCAAGGCAGTGTCGACTGTACAATTGCAGATTTTAATTACCCCATTTATAATATAATTTTATTGAATTTTATTTGGAAAGTCTGGAAAAGACCTGGAGTCTGAAGCATCAAATGGTGATCTGAGTGGTAGTTTTTTACTGTTCTGCGTGTTGTGCACCCTGGTTTTCCCCATCACTCATCGGTGTGGTTTTGATTCGATTTTGTTAAATTTTCCATTCCTTGATTTTTAAATTGCTTTAGTTGATGAAGCTTCTTGCTTTTAAAATGTTACATTGAACTCTAATTACTATTATTAAAAAAATAAAAATAAAAAACACAGTGTTTTTATCCAGAACCTGCACTGGGTTGTAAACCGGTAAAGTAAATGACATTAGGTTATACATTTTCTTGACATAACACATTCTTATTGTTTATTTAAACACTGCTGAAATGAAAGAAAAACCTTGTTAATCTGTGATGCCCGGCAATGGGTTTTTCCATGTTTTAAATACATTTTGCAAGTTTGCAACTTGAGTATTTTTGAACTTCTAACACTTTAATTACTGGAAAAGAGAAGGGATAAAGAGGAAGTTGGGAAATCTACAGAATAGTTTATTTGTATATGTCACGCCTGTATGTCACACAACCTAAGCGTGACATCCAGACATATATCTACGCTGGTGCTCCTTGTTGAAACAAGCCTCCTTCACTTAATGGAGTGAGCGCAGCAGCTCAGCTGGACCAAGGTGGTGTTGATTCCACTTTGGCAGATTTTGTTGACCTTTTGTTGACTGCTATATAATTGAGCAGATTGTTTTTTACAGTAGTGCAACTTCAGGTATATTTTCTGTTTATAGGTTGAGTTGTTTGTCTTCAGACATTTCTTTTTCTTTTTTCACTGATGATCAATTGATTTTCTTGTTCCAGGTGTCTGGCACCTCGGATGTTTGACTGAAAGGTGATGATAGTTTTTCTGTTCTGCGTGTGGCACTACTTGACCTTCCCCATCACTCCCCCAGCGTGGTTTTGAACTGGTTTTGGTAAGCTCCCTTCTCTGTGCTTTTAAATTACTGAAGTTGATCAAGCCTCTTACTATTTTTTTGTTTCAGATTAAATTATAATAAACTATTATTAAAACATTTGGACAGGACTGCTTTGAATATTTAGTGGTCTACAAACACAATGTTTGTTTTTGTCCAGCTTTAAAAAATGGATGCTCAAATGTTTTGGTGGTTGGTGTTTCTTTCTGTTGTGAAAAGTAAGGTGTTTTTTTACCTCCATTTAAGAGTTTATTCAAAAATATTTGTGTTGAAGTTTATTAACAACATCCTACTACTTTTTCTCGATTCTACAGATGTGTTTTCTTACCAAGAAAATCCTTTAGTCTTAGAGAAGACCCAGCTCACAGCCATGAAAGGCTCTTGTGTCCACATCAGATGTAAACCCAAAAGTGCTGATATTTCTGTTGAAGGTGCAGACTGGTTTTGGTTGAAGGATGAAATCAGGACTGGAGAACATGGCTTTACTGGCACTGTCATTTACAGCACCAATGAATCAAAGTGGCCCGTCAGTTCACTCTTAAAAAACAGAGTAAACATTTCGGATTTTTTACTCACAAGTCAAAAAACACGCCAACCAGAACAGATCTGCAACATTTTGATCTGTGGACTAACTAAAAATGATAGTGGAAGTTATTCGTTGAGATTCTTTGGGAAATCCAAAAATGCCAAATGGACGACAAACCCTGCAGCTAATCTAACCGTTGTTGGTAAGTGTGAAACATATTCCAAACTATGGCCACAATAAAAAATCTAAATTTAAAATTATACTATTATATTATTGTAACAAACAGTTTAAAATATTGGCAAGAACATTTCAAATTTAAGATTTTATTTTTATTTTATTTTTAATTGTACTACAAGTATACTTAAAAGTGAGCCAGTACACTCAATTTTTACTTTTCTATCTGTACACAAATCTAATGTTCCAATTTACTCTGAAGAAGTATTCAGTTAGTACACTTCCTACACTAAAGATACATGGTCTATAGCGTAAACACACTCAATCATTGAGTATGTTTATTAAGTTTTACAGAAACAATTACAATAAATTTAAATTCACAGAAAAACTTTAACTGACCTTATAGTCATATTACAAGAAAAATTTGATGAAATTGAAAAACATGTTTGTAGATTTCTAATCCATTTTGTACATTTTGGGGACACGGGGCTGCTGGAGCCTATCCTGGCCACTTGCAGGCGAAGGCTGGTGACATCCTGTTCATACACCAATGGACAAGTGACTATGAAGCATCTTTTTGGATAGTGGGGAGAACATAGTGAGGAGAAAACCCACGCATGGACGGGGAAAACATATAAACTCCCCAAGTGATGCCCTTGAACCTTCTTGCTGATAGGCAAGAGCACTAACCACTGCCCCACCGTGCAGCTCCCACTTAAAAAGATGATAGAGTCCTGTAATTTTTTATCAATTATATTCCTCAACTGTTAGATGCAAAATTAACAAAAAAAAAAAAATCCAGAAAATCCCATTGTCTGATTTTTAAAGAATTTGTTTTTGCATTATAGTGGAAAATAAATGTTTGGTCATTTGGTCAATAGCACGATTTCTGGCTCTCACAGACCAGTAACTTCTTCTGTAAGAAGATCTCTGTCCTCTACCCGTTGCCTGTTTGAACTGCTTCTCTATAGAAAAGGTTGTGGACAGGTGTATTTTATGTAAAAGACACCTGTCCACAACCTCAAACAGTCACACTCCAAACTCCATATTTTTTGTCATTTGGTTGTTGTGTTTTCAGATAATCCGTGTCCAATCACGTTTGAGGAGCCACCTGTGGTATTGGATTCTGAAAAGGTCACGCTCACATGCTCCACGCCACATACATGTCCTTCAAACCTACGGATCAACTCTTCATCTGGAAGACTCTCCCAGAGTTCTGGAGAGGCTAAGAGCATTTCATACAGCTTTACTGCCAGCTGGAGAGACGACGGACGGGAGTTTTCCTGTCAAACATCAGAGAACAAGGACAAATATTTGATCAAGAGAGTTCACCTTACTGTTAAACGTAAGTTATTAAATTATAGAAGTTTATTTCAATTGATTTGAAAGATCAAACATCACAAATTAGTCACACATCATTTTTTAACCTAATAATCAAATAAAGTAGTTCCTTCCCAACTTGCCATTTTTTACAAACATCTTTCTGTATTTTTTTTTTTTTTAGCCAGGGACTAAATGTTTTTTACATGTTGGCTGATAACCTTTTATGTGTGTCAAATTTGTCAACACAGCGGTTCTTAATGATGAAAAGGAAGATGTCATCTTAAATGTAAAAGAAGGAGAATCTGTGAATCGTATTTGTACTCACCCAAAGTCAACTTCCAGCACCAAATTTCACTGGATGAAAAACGGCCAGTGGTATAGTGATGGAGCTGAACTCAACATTTATTCTGTAAAAGAATCCAATTCTGGATCTTACAACTGTAAATGTGACATACCAGGAAGTGGAGAGTCTAATAAAGTAATCATTAATGTGTCATGTGAGTATCTACATTTTCTATTCACTTATTATACCAGGGGCTGTTTTGTTTGTTCAGTTCAGCTCTACTTAAGGCCCAGGTGGGTAATGCACCGTCTGCCACTGATTCGTACCAAATAAAAACTCCATACTCCAGTATGACTTATAGTCTGAAAAATGTGGTGAATGGTTATGTGCTATACCAGATATCTCATGTCATCATTTTCATCACTAATGAGTCTTGGTTGATTTTCTTGTCTGTTGTGTTGCATCTTGGTCCACAGATAAACCTGAAGTTGAGGTTCAGATGAAATGGCAGAATCCCAATAGAGGCTTCAAAGACATTAAAGAAGGAGACGAGGTTACACTAGAATGTGTCGTGAAAAGAAGCAAGCCACAGCCTGACAGCTTTTCCTGGATTAAAGAATCCAGCTCTTTGCCTCTTCAGAAAAGTCAGACATATAAACTGAGGGTCAAACCAGAAGACAGAGGCAACTACAGATGCACAGCTACAAACTCTGTGGGTTCTGGATCCTCACAACGATATCACCTAGATGTTAAATGTAAGCAAATAATCTTCATTTGTTACATGATTCAAAACCTTTTTCCTCAAGAAACCTTGTTTTGTAAACCTTATACACCTTTTAATTCTAGTCAAACCTCAGAGCAAAATTATCCTGCGTGGTGGCAACATATCGTTTTTCTGTTACACTGATGTAAACCCAAAGCCATGGTTCTCCTGGTACCGCTACAATAAGTCTAAACCCTCTGATTGGACAATTCTAGCAGCAAATGAATATGAACTGAATCTTGGGTTCAAAGAGAAGATGAAGCCTGCTATGTTTGTAATGCAACCAACATCATTGGCGCTGGGAACCATAGTCAGCCTGCCTGCATACAAGTTCTGTATTAGTGATATGCTTCCTCATTTATCTTTGTGAAATGTCTCTTTCACTGTTGGCTCGTTTTAACAATGACGGCCACCTTTGCAACAGATTCAGTAGAAATCTAAATATATTATAGCTGTAAAAAATACTACTACAAGAGAGAGAGCTTTCCACCTGCAAATATTACTTTAAACATATCTTCAACGTGGATTCCTCAATCATTGGACATCCCCTTCAGTCAATCCAGTGATGATTCAAATGTTTTCAGCCACACATTTAATGCAACCTTAGCTCACGAGTCATCTTACACCTGCATAGCTTCAAACAGTGAAGGAGACCAGACAAGCAATCAGATAAAACTGGAAGTTGAATGTAAGTAAATATTAGGATGTGATTTCATTTCCTGTTTTGATATTATTGTTGAAAAGAAAAAAGACAAAATTTATATACTTTAAAGTTTTCAGTAATCCTAAAACTTTGACTCTCTTGCAGTGGTCAAAAAGACTGTTTTGTCTTTTTGTGAATTGATATTTTAGAAGGACCAAAACTAAAATGCAAGTGTGTGTAAAAAAAGTGAAAATAAATTAAATGTGTAAAGTAATTAAAAAGTAATTTTTTTTTCCTCTCTTTTTTTTTTTTAATTCAGATTCCCCTAAGAATGTGAAAGTAGAAGCAAAGCCTGGATCTGTTGTAAGGGAAAATCAGTCTTTCTCATTGGACTGCAGCTTCCATTCTAACCCATCCGTCTCTTCACTCACCTGGATGAAGAAGACCAATGACGGCAGGGAAATGACTGTGAGTTCTGAGAGGAAATATTCTGTGAAATCTGCCCGTCCCTCTGACAGTGGATGGTACAGCTGTTCAACTAAAAATGATGTTGGAACAGGAAAATCCCAGCCTGTACAGATTACAGTCCATTGTGAGTATTATAAAAAGGGCAGCACAAAATGTGAACCACATGTTCCTAAACACAAATATAATATAAACACACATAATGTTGCTCTGCTTCATCTCTTTCTTTATTCTGCTTAGATGCTCCAAAACAAACAACAATCATCAAAGGTAAAGAGCTGTTGCATGATGGGAAACGTTTAGTGACTCTGAGCTGCAGCAGTCAGTGCTATCCTCCTGCAACTTATGTCTGGTACAAAAAAACAGAAAATAAAAAAGTCTTCAGTGGAAATAACTTCAAAGTTTTCTCAGGCCAAGCAGGAGAGTACTATTGTGTCGCTGAAAATAAGATTGGTCTAGGAATCTCTGAACCCATCAGGCTGTTTCATAGTAAGTGAATGTAATGCAATTTAAGTGAAAATACAATCATTTAATATTTTTTGTCTTCAAAATAATTAGTATTAATAATTAGTTTTGTTACTTAATTTGTTACTTAATAATTAGTTGAAAACAAATTCCCTGCTTACCCTTTAGGTTTGGGTCCTCTAGCAGACGCCTTAGGGCTTGAGGGTCATGTCCAATATCTTGTGCTTTTGTCACACGCTGCAGGTTTTTGGGTTGTTCAGTATGAAGGTAAAAATGCTCCAAAACGAACGCACTTGTAGATTTGATTTGAGAACTTGTAATATAGAATGTGAATACTTGTGGATCAAAAATCTGCACAAGTATTCACATTCTATATTACAAGTTCTCAAATCAAATCTACAAGTGCGTTCTTTTTGGAGCATTTTTACCTTCATAGTTCAGGCCTGTAGAGGATTGTAGAGAGAGAGAGGACTGCATCTTGGGAGGATGTGTCTTAAGTTCTCTTAAGGCTCGTCATTAGTAAGAATGTGTGCACTCTGACCACACACAAATGCTGCACACATAGGATGTTCAGTTGATACATATGACATATGTCCAGTTTGGGGGAGTTTGTGGGGGATGACACTTTATTAACCCTGTTAGCACAGACATGTTATTATTCCATGACATCTCCTCAAAGTCAAAAGCCCTCAGTTCTCTATACTTTTCCTGTTGCCAACATAAAAAAATGATCAAATGGAGATAAAACTTTCATTACATCACGCATAATTGAGATTTTCATTGTCTGTAATGACAACAAAATCCGATTATACAGTTAGGCAACGTCCTTTTATTTTTCTGCGCTGTAATGCAGTTAATGGAAGCTGTCTGTTGTTGAGCAAAACATCATCTCTTGTGATCACGGAGTAATCTGCTGTTTAAATGGTTCAGACAGCCGAAAATCTTTTTTATTTTGATTATCTGATAATGAATTACAAGGTCTACAGTCTTGGAACAACAAATATACAGAAATAGTACACAAAAATTTAATTTCTTATCTGTTGCAATGTTGGTCACAAAGAAGAAGTAACATAATATTCACAGATGAGGGGGATATTTGGGTAGCGAAAACCCCAAATTGAAATGAAACCTATATAAAGCAGATCAGTCCAGTAAGAGCTAGGAACAGCAAAGACACTTTGGAAGACCCTCTGCTCTCAGGCCTCTGTTAGATGTCCTGAGCTTGGTTGAGAAACCACCCGCAGAGAGTAAGAAGAGAATTTGTATGTGTTTCTGTTTGTGTATAGATAAATTATTTATACAAATGCTGCATCTTCATAATCAACAGGTAGAATTGGAGCTGTGAAACTTCTGTTGATTGGCACAATTTTTGGCTTCATAGTTGTAGTATTCCATTTGCACAGGTAAGAAACACAAAAAAGGGAAATATTTTATAAAAGTAACACTAGTCAAAATTACTCATAGTCTTGTTTATTCAATTAATTTTAAGACTCAGGAGGAACAAACTTCGGAAAAGAACCATGAATACAACAGTCTGCATTAATCTTGTGGTAAGAAAACTCACTGCATTTTAATGGCGGCTCTGTTTCCAAACACTGGAAGTAAACCTGTGAGGATCAATGTCTTGCCCAAGGACTCTTCAACACATGGCCAGACAAGGCAGGAACCAAACCTGCTGTCTTCAGATGAGGGTTTACTGCCTAAAAACATCTATGTCAGGGGTTGTGAAACTTGCAAGTGAAAGTGGTCATAAAAGCGGAAGCCAAAACGTTGCTTTTTAAGGACTTTTAAAAGTAGCATGTCATTTACGCCGTCTATGTAAAAGTTTGATTGTTTACACTGATCGTCCAAATTGAGCGAGATAGCGTTATGGACATGCTGTTTTTAATGTGCTGGATTGGCGTTTTGGACGTGTGGATTGTACAGGTTAAGACGCATTTTTATATTCATTAAGAAATAAAACTGTTTAAAATGATTAAAAAGATTTGTGTACTATTTATTTAAGACTTCTTTTCTTTATAGTATTTTTTTGTAATTTTATTGTATTTTTACCTGTGTGTTGTGGGTCTTTTGTTATGAAATGAGAACACACTTTGAAAGGAATATGAATCATTTTTCATGTTTTTGGATACATTTCAGGAGTACAAAGGGAACAACAGGAAGAAACCATGAGTGCAACTCTGCCACAGACACTGCTGAAGGTCAAGTTCAGATCAGTTCGTTGCAGGTGACCTTTAGGTTCAACCCTGGACAGCAGGAAGACAAAGAAGACTTCATACCCTCTGATGATAATCAATGATTATTAAATATCAGTCACCTAAAGTGTGAATTATTACTGTTTACTGAAAAGATGTAGGAATTCCGTCTGAAGATAATCAATAAGCAATCAATTTTGTTACTTGAAATTATCTGCACTTGATCTGATCAGAACCTAAAGACAAAATCGATGCAAAACTATGGAGTGAAATAACTCGGAGTGGGATTATATAAACTCGCTTCTTTCCATTCATTTTCAAGCAACACTTGACTTTAGTTAATGATCACTATATTTAGTTAAGCAAATGTGACTTAAGTGTGTCTTTGTCATTTTCATAATTTCTGTTATGAGTTACATAAATCTGTGTATTTTTTCTTTTTTTGGGGATTGACTACAATTAATGCTTGGAATAAAAATAAATCAAATCAAATTAAATTATACTTAACATAATTAGATTGTTTTTAATAACACTTTAAATTCTGCTTTATGGGTCACAAGTGTGACTAAAAAAATAGTTTCATTTCTAAGGCCATAAAAACGATCATCGTCATCCTAAACGGAAATAATAAAGTGTCTGAGTGAAATACGTGCAGTGTCACATGTGTACTGCAAATGATCACATGACCAGAGCTGTTCGCTCAATGTTTGCACCATTAGAAGAAGATGATGGCAAGAAAGCTCTCAACGAAAATGGTAAAAAAAGTGTGTTAATACAAAAAGATAGAACATAGATTTTTGGTATACATCATGGTTAAGGTGTCTAGTGTTGATATTTGTATTTGCAATTACTCAGCTTTATTTCATGTGATCATAGAACTCTCAAAATATGTTTCTGGTGACTGATGGGATAAGCCATTGTATCCACATGCTAATACATAGGCTACCTGTCCTATCTTATTTTGGCTATTTAACTTTCTACATCATTTTACACACAGAGAAGCACACTGCACTGGTCAATGAACCTATATTCAATCTGTCCAGTGGTTGATACAACACAGTATCCCACAGGTCACCATGGCGATTAATTATAAAACCCATGTTTTTGCCCACATTTCCATGAAAATCTAGAAAACACATGATTGATTGTTTTAAAGGTACTAAAGATACTAATGAAACAGGTTTTGGATACTTATATGTCTGGGATTTGTTATGTCTTATGTCACCCCTTTTTTTTTTCTAGAAAATGTTTGAAATCAAGTTTGTCTGAAAACAAAGTTTTACCGTTTTACGAGTTCCTTTCCTTAAAATAGAACTTTGATATATCTACATTTTCATTTATTTGCTTTAATCATAAACAAGCAGCAGTGTAAATAGATTTTTCCTTTCACTTTAAACAAAGAATGTAGTTTTTTAAAAGACAGTAAGAATTTCATGCTGTAAACATAGTAAATGAGGCTGTCAAACTTTCTGCAAAAAAAATAATCGAAAACAAAATTCAAACTTAAAATAAATACAGCTTTGATCAAATACTGTGTTTTTGATTTGCATAAAGTTTATTATTAAAGAGAAATAACAGTGACATTGATAACGTGACAGAAACTTGACTAAAAATACAAATTTTAATATTATAGGAGAAAAAGACTAGACTCATTTATGGGTCCGTGTTTTGGTGGAAAAGGATGCATTGAAGAAAGTTGTTTTTATTTATTTGTTTTGAGAACTTTTTGCTGGATATGTGCAGACAGGGAAAAAAATGAAGGCGCTGCATTTGTTACTATTAAACCATGTTTAAAGCGTTTAAAAAGAAAAAAAATCACTATAAAAGGACAACTGTGTTAGAAAATGCCTGCACTTCATGCATTCATGAGATCTTGGTAGCATTTTTAATGAGCCTGGTGTGGGAAAAGTGTTAAGGAAAAAAAAAGAATAATACAAATAAAAGACAGCTTTGTGTAAAAGAGAACATTTCACAGTACATATTGTTTCATTTCTGATGACTAAAATGAATACTAGACCAGGACTAAAAGAGGAGGATTTTTATGTAAATGATTGTTTAGGTGAATCGTTTATTACTTTCTATTTTAATTAAAGAGATCAGATAATATTTAAGAAAGTAGACGTGTTCCTTCTGATTATGAACATGCCCATCTGCATGACTGATGTGTGAATCTTTGTATCCCTCATAGATTCAGTTTCTTTGATCAGATAGTTTTATAGATTACCGGTTGTTCTTTTTCTAAATCTACCAAATTAGTTTCCTAAAATGTTTCTATATCCTGATCCTATATCCTAATTCCAGAACAAAGAGATCAAAATAAATATATGTACAATTTCTTTGTATTTCGTAACACATGTTTATCCTAACAATATTTGGGTCCAAAATGTGAGAAGTACAGGAACACTCATATATTTACAAATTATGTTTTTATCATTAAGATTTGTTAAGTAGCTGGTGGACGTGATGCTGTAGTATCGCGAGACCCAGCGAGACGAGTGTGGTGAGTCGACTTGGCGGCGCGTAAGCATTTGAACAAACATTTTCGATCTTGTTTCATTTTTCCGCCATATTAAAATATTTCCGGCAAACTAACATAACCTGTTAAGAGTATTAAGCTTCTGTCAGCCTGGAGGACCTGGAGGAATTCATCGACGAGTGCTATAATACCTGCGTCATGGTGAAACCCAAAACCGCCACCACCACCCCCTCCTCCAAGCGTGGACGGCCTGAGGACTCTCCCGGGGCTGCGTCCTCTCCAGGCAGCGGCGTGAGCGATATCCTGGACTCGATTGATAAAAAGCTCTCCAGCTTTGATTGCCGCCTCAATTTGCTGGAGATCCTCCACAGAGAATTTCAAGGTCTGCGGGAGTCTCTGGAATTCAGCCAGCAGCAGGTGCGGGAGCTCGCAGAGGAGAATCAGGCCCTCAGACAGACCGTCAAAACTCTGAGCAGCGACACCGCTCGTCTCTCCGAGGAGAACCGATCCATCAAGGAAACCCTCCTGGATCTTCAGTCGAGGAGCATGAGGGACAATCTAGTGATCTCCGGGGTTCCAGAGGAGGCAGGAGAAGTCCCCGAGGCCACAGTGAGGTCCTTTTTGGAAGACCATCTGAAACTCCCGAAGGAGGAAGTCCAGAAGATTTCCTTTCACAGGGTTCACCGGCTCGGAGGAAAAAGGCCGGACAATCAGCGTCCCCGCCCTATTGTTGCTAAATTTGAACATTATAAACAAAAGGAGCAGGTAAAAAGCAGAGGGCGTGAGCTAAAAGGCACACATTACAGTATTAATGATCAGTTTCCAGGCGAGATCCTCCGCCGGCGGAAAATCCTCTTCCCGCTGAGGAGGAAGCACCTGTCTGCTGGAGCCCGTGCGGTGGTTGCTGTTGATAAACTTTTTGTGAATGGCAAGCTGTTCCGGGACCCAGAGGTAACACCCTGGCTGTGCTGAAGGCTTTCAGAGGCGCACTGACATCTGCGCCGCCCAGAAGAAACCCGCAAACTTATTTAATTGAATAGGAAATATCGGATCATCAATAATCCACACCTCTCAGGAAAAGTGTTTTTTCTTTCTCTCACATTCATGTTTCTGTTGTTGTTTCGTTGTTTTTGTTTTTTGTTCTTTCTCTTTCCCTCTCTCTTTTCTCTTGTCCTCCCCCCTTCCCATCTCCTCATATGTGAAACAGGTAAAGTCAACGCAACCACGGTGAGTATTTATTTATGCACGGAACGGGCGCGCGCGCATATTAGCGCGCATAAGAGCATGCACACGCGATCCCGCACACACACGTTGATAAACTGCAAAAATCTCACTTAGGCTCACACAGGACGCACGTAACATGCAGCTGACAGCCAAGACATGTCCACCCCCAACGCACAGCGCTTGTCAGTGTAGCAGGTACGCACAGCGGGCACGCGCACACGGACGGGCACACGCACTATTTAGCCTTGCACTCTCCCGGTTAGAACAGCTATGAACAGTCTTAACATCGTTAGCTGGAATGTGCGTGGGCTTGGCTCTGGGCCAAAGAGATTGAAAGTGTTAAATCACCTGAATGATCTTAAAGCAGATATAGCTTTACTGCAGGAGACCCATTTATCTTTATCAGCTGGTCATCTCCTGTGCTGTTCCCAGTATCCAGTTATGTATTCTGCCAGTCTCAACTCCAAACAAAGAGGGGTTGCAGTTTTGATTAATAAAAACGTTACATTTACTCATAAGGATACAGTTACTGACCCAGAAGGCAGATTTGTAATCATTAATATATCCATTCAGAATAAGGACTATTGCATAGCAAGCATCTATGGCCCGAATGCTGACGACTCTTCCTTCTTTCACAGATTCTTCACCTCACTCTCAGCTCACTCTGACTCCACAATCATTATAGGAGGAGACGTCAACCTTGTTTTGGACCCTGAACTTGACAGACTCAGCACAGCAGCAAACCAGCGTACATGGCAATCTGCAAGTATTCTAAAGCAGTACATGAATGATTTGGGTCTCTGCGACGCTTGGCGCTCATGTCATCCAAACACTAAGGGGTTCACCTTTTTCTCTCCAGTTCATCATTCACACTCTCGTTTAGATTATTTATTAGTCAGTAACTCCCTTTTGAAAGAAATTAAAAGTTCCAACATTCATCCAATTATTATCAGTGACCATGCACCAGTTTCTGTTACTATTTCAAGGGAAGTACCCACACCCTCGGGTTCAACCTGGAGGTTTAATACGTCTCTGTTAAAAGACCAGGAATTTATTGAATTCTTTAAAAAAGAGTGGGCAACCTTCTTAGAATTCAACAATACTTCTGAAATATCACCAAGTATTCTTTGGGAAGCAGCAAAAGCAGTCATGAGAGGGAAAATCATCTCTTATTCAACGCATAAAAAACGCAAAGAGAAAGCAGATTTAATAGAATTAGAAAATAAAATCAAAACTCTGGAGACTGCTTATGCTGCTTCTGCCCAGGAACACATACTGGGCGACCTGAAAAATTTAAAGCTGCAGTTTAATGACATCATCAATAAACAAACACAATTCCAGATACAAAGGCTTCGACTGGAAAGATATGAAAACTCAAATAAATCTGGCAAATTTCTAGCTAATCAGCTTAAAATTAATAAAGAAAAATCAACAATCACTTCTATTATGGACCAAACAGGGAATGTCACCCATGACCCGGTAAAAATTAATAATGCGTTTAAAGACTTTTATCAAAACTTATACACTCCACAGATCAATCCATCAGAACAAAGCATCAACTCATTTCTTAACAATATAAACCTGCCCAAGTTAAACGAAGATCAAATCACAAATTTAAACTCTCCGCTCTCGTTGTCTGAGCTTCATGAAGCTCTGTTACTTATGCCTAACAGCAAAGCACCAGGACCCGACGGCTTTCCTGCAGAGTTTTATAAGGAATTCTGGGAACAACTGGCACCAACGTTTTATAATACGGTAAAATTTATCAATGAAAGCCAATCTCTACCACCTAACATGAACTCAGCCAACATTATCCTTCTCCTAAAACCAGACAAAGACCCCACGAGTCCTTCAAGCTATCGCCCCATTTCTTTAATTAATGCAGATGTAAAAATTATCTGCAAAGCACTAGCACAGAGAATAGAAAAAGTCACTCCTCACATAATTCACTTTGATCAAACTGGATTCATCAAAGGCAGACACTCGGATGACAATGTCCGCAGACTCGTTAACACAATAGACTTTGCCGCCATCAAAAACCAGGAAATGACTATACTATCACTGGATGCTGAAAAAGCCTTTGATAGAGTAAATTGGAAGTTCCTCATTGCTGCCCTCCATAAGTTTGGGTTTGGAGAATCATTCATCAATTGGATCAAAATATTATATCACAACCCCAATGCATCAGTTAGAACTAATAAACAGACTTCCAACAGGTTTTTTCTTGGAAGAGGAACTAGACAGGGTTGCCCACTCTCCCCCTCTCTTTTTGCAATATTTATCGAGCCTCTAGCTGCAGCAATAAGACAGAATGAGAGTATTAAAGGAATTAAAACCAAACACAGCCATCATAAAATTAGTCTCTATGCAGATGACATATTGCTGTTTTTAAGTAATATACATTCTGTAAATGAAACGGCAACAATCATTAATGAATTCTCTTCTATATCAGACTATTCCATTAATTGGAATAAATCTGTTTTATTACCACTGAACAGTAATGCGGAGCAAGGACTCACAATACCAGTTAAATCAGGCAATATAAAATATCTAGGTATTTATTTTTCCCCCAAAATATCAGAACTGGTGCAGCTAAACTACACCCCATTACTGAAAAACATACAGGACGATCTAACACGCTGGACCAACCTGCCTCTGTCCCTTATGGGCAAGGTAGCCACGGTAAAAATGAAAATCTTACCCAAAGTTAATTATCTATTCTCAATGATTCCCACACAACCGCCATTAAAATGGTTCAAAACATTAGATTCATCCATATCAAGCTTTCTATGGAACAATAAACCTGCAAGAATTAGTCTAAAAACTTTAAAATCTGCAAAAAGATGTGGAGGATTAGAATTACCTAACTTCCACAATTACTTTCTTGCAAATAGATTACAATACATCTTAAAATGGTTAAAAAATAATCCAGAAACCAACTCATGGTTAGACTTGGAACAGGCGTTATGTGGAAAGATCAACCTGTCAGATCTTCCATTTATTAGCCAAATAGTTAAAAAACAGGATTGTTTCAAAAGTATTAATATAAACGCCACTTTAACTGCCTGGTGGGAATTTCTCAAAATATCAAAATCATCAATTCAACCGTGCAAAATGACACCCATCTGGAACAACCCAGACATCCTCATAAACAAAAAGATTATCCACTTCCCAGCTTGGCAAGCAGGGGGCATAAAACAACTAGAGCACATAATTATTGATAGAAGATTCATAACTCCCCAGGAACTTCAAGACAAACATGGAATAAATAACTTCTTGGAATATCAGCAACTTAAAGCAATTATTACTAAAAAGTTTAAATACAGAGACAACGATTTAAAGCTACCAGATGTAGTTACTACTCTGATCAATTTCTCAATGAATAAAACTCTCTCCAAAATATACAAACTTTTATGTAATTTAGATAATAATATCTCACTTCCGACAACAAAATGGGATGCGGATTTGAGCATCAGCACAGAGGAAAGCTTTTGGTCAGAACTTTGTCTAAACACCTTTAAACTGACAAAAAGTCCAAATCTGCAGCTAATCCATTTCAAAACTCTTCACAGAATTTACTACACTGGACAGAGGATGTTCAAGATGGGTCTCAGCAACTCAGACATTTGTCAGCACTGTGACAGTAATCTACCCGACAATTACATGCATGCACTGTGGTTCTGCACGCCTGTCCAGGCTCTCTGGCAGCAGGTATGTGCCGATCTATCAGTCTGGCTTAAGGTTTCAATCACAGCTTCACCGTCACTTTGTGTGCTTGGTGACATGAGTGCCATCGATGTAGAAGGAGGATTAGGCTCTATCATTTTCATAACTCTTTGCATTGCTAAAAAAACTATTTTAATAAATTGGAAAAGCAAGAAAAATATAAATATAAGTCAACACAGAAATCTGCTGCTTGATCATATCAGCTTGGAAAAAATGTCAGCCCAAGGTTCAAGTAACGTTGAAAGAACTCAGTCTCTCTGGTCTCCCATAGCTAACTCC
>CM074505.1:27401634-27433305 GCA_037389245.1 Oryzias sinensis | reverse complement strand
AAATCTCAATTCGGTTCGGGTCAGAATTTCATAGGGCTCGGTTCAGTAAGTTTTTGGTATTTTTCGGTCCAAAAAAGGCAGAAAAAAAAATTACCTTCAAAATGCATTTATTGTTTTTATAAAACAATAAATAAAATTTACTTATGAAGGTGATTTGCTATATAAAATGATACAACTTTTAGCTGTCAAGAACCAAAAACTTTGAATACATAACACTGGCCTGAAAAAAAAAACATTAACATGCACATTTCTTTCCATTTAGAATTATTCAATTTTCGTGTTTTTGACCAAAAACATTAGTTTGTCAACATTTTCAGGACAGATCTTTTAGCAGTTACTATTTCCCCGCAGTAGAAAAAACTCTCTCACTTGGGACAGAGGTTGCAGAAATGGACAGATACTTTTTTTGCCAATTTTGCAATATGCTTATTGTTGGTCTCATTTGTTCTCCACCATTCAAGAGGGTTGGCATCAAGAGGGATCCATCCTGTTGCTCTGTATTTGGTAACCTTTACCTTCATCTCCTCCAAAACAGCAGGTTTATTTTCCACCGACACCTGAAAGACTTCACCAAACAGTTCAGTCATTACAGACAGTGATGCCGTTTTAAGTGCATTAGCAGATTAGATGTGTTACGTGTGGCATACGCGATCTTCGTGTAACAATGTCGACACACAACATTCGACTTATCCAATTGTCTTTCCCTTCATTGACGCTGACAGGAAATACAAAGTAGAGCTTAAGGAGATGGGGGGTCCTCAAGTTCTGTGGGGTATTCCAAAAAGCAGGTTATGTGAGTTACCATTGTAAGTTTAAGGCTAAGGAAGCAGATAACCTCAGCTTTTGGTTCCAAAAATGGAGTGGTGGACAAAATTGTTGGTACCCCTAAGTTAAAGAAAGAAAGTCCACAATGCTCACTGAAATGACTTGAAACGTTCAAAGGTAACAATAAATAAAAATTTGTTGAAAATTAAATAATCAAATTCAGTCGTTACTTTTGAGTTGTTAATTAACAGAATTATTTAAAAAAAAAAAACTAATGAAATGGGGATGGACAAAAATAATGGTACCCATAACAATAATAATTTATATATATATGGGTCACAATGAAAATGGAAATGAGATAGAAACTCATGCATTTACTCTGTCCATTCTTTTTCTCCAAGCAGAAACTCTCGTATTACTTTTTTGATTGTGTCATGGTTTGGGTTTCTTTGTCTTTGGTTTTGCGTTCTATCTTCTGTTATGTTTGAGTTCTGTTTCCTGTTTTATTTTGAAAGCTTTCCTGTTTTGTCATGTTTTTGAGTTTTACTTCCTTGGTCCCAATCTGCCCTGATCATGTTCACCTGTGTCTTGTCAGTCCTGTCTGTATATTAGTCTTGTCTTTGCCTTACTCTTGTACTGGTCCATTAACGTCTTTTCCCTGACTCCCTTCTACCATGTTCATATTTAGCTCACAGTAAGTTTTGTTTTTTTTACCCTGCTCTGCAGCGCCTTATGTTAATTAAATCCATTGCCTTGGAACCGTGTGGCTACCGTCTCCGCATTTTGGGACCTTCCTGCTCACCAGCCCTCCCAACCTGACAGATTGGTCTTATAATCTTCATACGCCGTCATTAAAATCTCAGACTCCGTCTCACTAAAGTATAGTGCTCTCTTTTTTTCACCACGCGTTTCCATGGTGACTCCAGAAATTGGCGATCTATTGAGAAAGTCTTTATGTACCTGCTGTGCACGTGCATTAACCCAGGGCTACCAAGTCAAGCGTAATTAAGCCAACTCATATCTGGTCGTTTGGAACTGGCATACCCAGAGTAAGAAAGTTCAGGCGGATTTCAGCCAGAGTTCAGGGTTAAAGTCAGGGTAGTTTAAACATACTTTCTGGAAACCCCCCCTGGCCTCACGTCTGCATTAGCCATGCTGAGTGTTGACATGCTAACTATCCATCACCTTATAGCGTCACGGTTAACATTAGTTCCGCCTCGGCAAAAAGTTAACATTTGGGGAAAAGTGAACCGAAAGTGCCGTCCCTAAAACGATTCGGTAAAACTACGTGTACCGTTACACCCCTAATTCTCTACTTAAATTGAAGTCCTGAAAAGTGTTTATGCAGGCAGAGGAAGGAGGCTTTACCAGAACTGCTGCAGAAATCCCTGATATTCATTAAAATTATATATCATTGATTATATATGTGAATGTAATTTATCCAAAAACAACATATGTGGATGCTTACCAAGAAAATGTTATGTTTACAATATTCCAGTACCCCTTCCATAAACCCGTGCAATGCATTATGGGAGGTATGATTGTATAGGGTCCCAAATATCTGGAAGCACAACAAGAATTTGTGCTTAATTTGTCTTTTGTACTTCAAATTCAAAAAGTATTGAGTAAAGTTTTTTCTTTGTATTTTTTCTTTTTAGAAATTTAGGAGATTTAAGTGTTAAATTCCTGGTGTTTCAGACATCTGGGCCTGCTACTACTATCACTGCTGTTATTTATTCTGGATGTCATTGAAACTGGTTTGCTGTTGGTATTGTATCATATTTGACTGTACAATGGACTGTTGATTGCCAAGGTTCCGGGGTTCCGGGTTACACGACAGGACGCGTGGCGTGCCTCTCTGCGAATACAACTATCTTCAAATTACTTAAAAGGTTGATTTTTCTCCAAAAAGAGAGCTGACCATGCCCCCGAAGAAACCCCAGGAATATGAAGAGCTCAAAAAAACTCTTGACATTATTCAAGAAACGCTGAAAGGTTTTATGGAACAAGTGTCGGCTAAGCTAACGCCACTTTGGGATATGATGGAAGAGTTCAGAAGATTTCGGGCTCAAAACGAGCAGCGAGAAAACCAGGTCGAGATTCTGGAGAAAAGACTGGACGATGTGGAACAGCAAGTAAGGATGAATAATGTCATTCTCACTGGAGTACCAATCAAGCCTCGAGCTAGCACTGCTAATGCTAGCGCTAGCGTAGCTAGCAGTGCCAATACGGAGATCGGTGCTGTGTCTTTGGAGCAGCAAATACATTCATTTCTCACATCTAAAGGGATTTCCCTGGATCTCAATACCATCGAGACCTGCCACCTGCTCCCCAGGAGAAAGGAGACGGATAAACCAGCGATCCTCATCAGGTTTGTGAATCACAAACACAAGCTAGCTCTGATGAATCTACGCAAAAATCTCAGAGGTTCTGCTGTTTATCTGAACGACCATCTGACCAGGAGGAATGCTGAAATCTCAAAACATGCACGGCTTCTCAGGAAGCGTAAGCAGATTGAGAACACTTGGGTTAAAGGCTGCAGGATTTACGTCAAACCACTCGGTCCAGAGGACCGCACCAAGGTTTTGGTTGTGAGCACCATGAAGGACTTTGAGAAGTGTTTGATCACGGTCGTCTGAAACAACGTGGAGTAATAAATCAAAGAGCCAAATAATTTCAAGAAATATGACACGTGGATTCCTCACTTTCTCTGTATGTCTGACGTAACCTGAATAACAGCAGAGTTCTGAACTGCAGTCAACTTGACCTCAACTTTCACCGCAGCTGATATCAGCTGAAGGAGGATATGGACCTGAATCTAATGTCTGCAGACATAACATCAAAGAGAACTATAAACTGTTTTGAACCCAGGAGATCAGCTGTTATCAGTAAAAGAAGAAATACCAACCTTGGACAATCGACAGTTATGGACCCTTTTTACTCTTCCCCTACAGCATTTCTTTATTATAAAAAAAATACAAAAAAAAAATATTAAAAAACTTATTGAAAATTGTTAAATTGATTGACTTTTAATGATATTACTTCACTTTCTCCAAAACTTGATAAATTGATTCAAAAATCTTTCCTAATGTAGCATCATTTTGCACATGTTTTTAACTTTTGATACTTGATGAAATTTTTGCTATGAAAATTCCTGAAACAGTGTTGTCTGCTTTACTGATATAGTATTATGTTTTATTCATATGAATGGCTTTGCTAGCGTAGCTATAAGTAACATAATCTGCATATATTTCAGATGATTGATCTGCATTTGCCATGTTGATTTCTAAAATAGTTATTTTTGACGTAATACATAAGTAATTCATCTTTGTCATGTGCTTTATCGATATCTTATGATTTTTAATTGTCTGATAAAAACTGGGAACCGGATATTGATAAATCATGTAATAAAATGGTTACAGTATATTCGGGGTGGGATTATATAAGTTCGCTTCCTCCCACTCCCTTTCAAGCAATATTTATTAATATGTCTAATTATCCTAAGTTTGATTAGTTACTGTATGAATGTATAACTGATGTTTATATTGCTGTTGTGTATTATTTCTACTTAATTGCTTGAAATAAACCATTTCAAATCAAAATCAAAAAAGGTTGTTGTTTTTGCTATCTTGTATTTGAACAAAGCAACATTTTTAATCGTGTTTTTATTTGATATGTATTTGTCAACTTTGTCTTTGTATCTATATTTTTTCAGATATCCTAAATTTGTTTTAAAGGTTATGGTTTGAATTTTCTCTCATTTCCTTTTTCTTTAAATGTCTCTCTTTTTTTTGTATATCGATACATTGTAATGGTATTAGGCCTATAGGTTTTTGTTATTCGTTTTTTTATTATTTTAGAATTCAAATGATTTTCCACTTTGAGGTTTCTCTTTCTTGATTTAATTTTTTTTTAAACATGTGCAAAATTAACTGATAATGTTTCTGTCCCAATAAGCTGGTCCTCTAGTTTATTTCTTAACAACAATCACAATTGCATTTATTATTTTTCATACATTATTTAAACATAACCAAATATTAATGTGTAGCCTGAAAATCTCTTTTCATTTAATTAAGCATTATTCAAACCTTTGAACAGAAACTGGAACGATGAATTCAACTTTACAGGTAAAAAGACGCTTCATAAGATAATTGGTATCTCCAAATTGCCCCTAGGTGTGCATGTGAGTGTAGCCCTGCAACAGACTGACAACCTGTTCAGGTGTACCACGCCTTTGCCCAACAGTAGATGGGTTGGGTCAAGCAACCTTGTCACCCTGACAGAACTCTAGCAGGTTCAAAAGATGGATGTAAATTTACAAATATGTTTCATGCTAAGATGCTCTTATTCCTTTTACCACATTAAACACACATTTCAGTCAGACAACTCATGCAGTAGTAATAATATTTATTTTTCACATCTTTTAGTTTGCTTTCACATACTTTGTTGCTTTCACATTCTTTGACATTCACTTTCCTTTAAGTTAGCATTCACTTTCCTTCGAGTAAGCATTTCACATTCCTTCAAGTTAGCATTCACTTTTCTCCGAGTAAGCATTTCACGTTCCTTCAAGTTAGCATTCACATTCCTCCGAGTAAGCATTTCACATTCCTTCAAGTTAGCATTCACTTTCCTCCGAGTAAGCATTTCACGTTCCTTCAAGTTAGCATTCACATTCCTCCGAGTAAGCATTTCACATTCATCCGAGTAAGCATTTCACATTCCTCCGAGTTAGCATTTCGCATTCCTTCAAGTTAGCATTTCACATTCCTTCAAGTTATCATTTCACATTCCTTCAAGTTAGCATTTCACTTTGCTTTAACTTTGCATTTCACTTTGCATTTCACTTTCCTTTAGTTTGGCATAAAACTCCGTGCAATTCCAAGAGACAAATTTCCATAAACCTTTGGGTAATAACTACCCCTAACGGAGCTCACAGGTGGAAGCCAGGGAGAAGGGTGGGGCAAAGAACTCAGTGCTGCAGTAAAGAAGGATGAACAACTTACACACCTTGACTTAAATAGGATGCTGCACAGGTGAGTTGATTAACTGACCCACCCTAGGGGAGTGGCCTAAGTAAAAGCCTGCCTGAGTTGCCTGCCCGAAATGCTCCCAAGGTCGCTCACTTCTTGCCATGATGTGAACACAAGAATATGTATAACAAATCTGTCTGTTCCAACAAACAAAATTAGTTAGAAATATATTCACACTTAAGCACTTTCATACACCATGTGCATAAAAACATAAATAGCTGAAAAGAAGAGAAATAAAAAAAAAACACAAGCACAGTGCAGTTTGTTCTGAGACAAAGCAGTTATTGAAGGGAGGATCAAAGATTTCTCCAGATTTAAGGTGTTCAAAATAAAAATTTTGATCCTAGATAAAAGACTTTGCCGATAAAATATAAATTTGAAAATCAATGATGCACACCTTACTAATGACTAGAGTACGACAGCATCATAAGTGCATGCAACTTAATTATCCTTACAAATACTTCACAATTCACTTACCACACACATGACAATGTGTCCCTCATATTTTGACATCTATTGAGATGTCAAACTGCAAGACACAGCTGCCCTCTTAAGGCCTTGGTCACATCTACTTGTATAAGTCAAGCCCCAGCAGTGATGTGTGGTGAGGTTGATGGCTGGTTAGGCACTGACTCCTCTGGAGTCCAATTAACAATTGCAAGAACTGAATATTTCAGCATTCATCCAACAACAGGTAATAGAATATGAGATACACACAAGAACATATTTGTCCCACAGAGAATATTTCTTTTACAGACATGGATATAACATTCTACCTGTATACAAATGATTCATTTACACTGTGAACAAATGAAAATATATATGTGTTCAGCACATTTAATTTTGACCCAAAATTGGTGCTTTAATGTTTTCAAATGTTGCCTGGGGAAATTATCATAAAAATAATTCTTCTAGGCCTAAAATTCAGTTTTACTTACATTTACTTACATTTTTTCCACTTACTCCCATGTTATTTCTCTAATACTCAAAGCGTATTAGAGAGGAGAAGCTGTATCTTAAGAGAAGTGTAGGTGTGTTTACAGTTTCCTTGAGGCTTGTGCGTCTCCCTCATGAAAAGGGAACATACCATTGTTGTGCCTGCAGTAAATGTATTGTGAAATATGGTAAGGATAATGTAAGTTATGCACTTATGATGTACATAACTGGCTTCTTACTGACTGTGTGCAAATGCTGCACACACAGGGTGTGCACTCCTCCCTCAGGCCTCTTTTACCAGCATTATGTGATAATAAGATATATGTTTCATTATCTCTGTAAACTTTGAAGAAGGAAGATTCTCAATCAATCAATCAAATCTTTATTTATATAGCACTTTCACATCTTCCAGACATCCAAAGTGCTGCACACTTATAACAACACTAAAACCATAGGTAAAATTCAAAGAAACACAGTAAAATGATAATAAAATCATCAATAAAAGAAAACACTAAAAACAAAAAAACAAAACTGTCTAATTATCATTCTCTCTGGTGTTAAAAGCCAATGTAAAAAGATGAGTTTTTAGCAGAGATTTAAAATCATTTAAGGATCTGGCAGATCTCATTGACAGGGGGAGACGATTCCAGAGTTTGGGAGCAACCACTGAAAACGCTCTGTCCCCCTTGGTCACCAGTCGAGTCCTTGGAAAATCTAAGAGCATCTGGTCTACAGATCGCAGAGCCCTACGAGGACGATGGCTCTGCAGGAGCTCAGAAAGATAAGGAGGTGCCAGACCATTTAAACATTTAAAAACCAAGAGTAAGATTTTAAAATCAATTCTAAAAGAAACAGGCAGCCAGTGCAGAGAGCGCAGTATTGGTGTGATATGATTCTGGGGAAACCTTTAACCCTTCTGCTATCTTAGATGACCCTACCCTTACATTGATGTGTTATTCCTCCCGTGACAAAGGTGGATAAAGGTGGAAAGATTCCATGTAATCCATGGACACCAGTGAAGATCACAAATCATTGAAGAATAAAAGGTTCAGCGCACTGTCTAGTGGGTCTAGATGACTCAACTCCCAATCTTAAAGTGCCTACGATAGCACAAGGGTTACACACTGTGTGTTTCTGTTCATAACCTGCACTGCATGAATAAGGAGAATCTGGAACCTGTATTGGGTTGTAAACCAGACAAGTAAATAACATAAAGTTTCTTGACAAAACTTATTCCAAATCCTATGGTTATTCAAGCGTTGCTGTAATGAAAGAACATCTTGTGTCAGCTGTATGCATGCTAATCTATGATATTCAGTACTCAGCAAGAATGGGGTCTTCCGAGGGGCTTTAAATAGTTTTTGCAATTTTTTTAACTTTAGTATTTTAGGAATATGCACACTTAAATAAGGGTCAAATAAATAGGATAAAGAGGAAGAATTGAAATACACACAATGTTTTATTTTGTACTGAAGCATATTGTGGCAGGTAGGCCTCCCCCTCCATCAGTGACATGGCATACACGGCTGGCATGGCCACAGTTCCACGCAGAGGCAGATTGTGGGACCGCGCCCACTTCACTCTCTGCATTTACTGGATTGTGTTCTGTGGACCTGCTGGCCCACGGTAGTGTAGCCTGTACTATTACAGATTTGCAGATTTTATTGATTTTTATTTGGAAATGTGTTGTTCTTAGGGTTAGGGGCCCAGAGGGTTGGCTACAATTGAACCTATTGTTTTTTGTTGAAACCGTACAATTTGAGGATTATTTTTTGTTTTTTAGCAGTGGTATTTGTTTTGCGGAGACTGGGCGCCGGTCGGATGGTGGGCGGCTCATGGGATCTCGGGCCCCTGGCCTTGTCCTTGGCCCGTGTCTCGGGTTCGCCTATGCCTCTTGGCGCCTTCTCTGCTTCTGGCTGGGCAATCCCCTTCTCCCCCCCCTCCCCGGCTGCTTGGGGGGGCTCCTGGCCTGTGGGTCCCTGGTCTGGCTGGTTGGGCTGGGTAGGATCTGGTTCCCCTTATGAACACACGGTTCACTCTGGCAGCATGCATGTAACTCCACCCCCACGTGCACACTGCCACACTGCTCCCTGTCTGCTTCATCCCCCCTCCTAACCCACAGTGTATTGATGGACAGATGTCTTCCGCTCATCTTCGTGTCAAAACTTCCCCTCTGATGTAATATTTGTCTTTCCAGCAGATCTGGTATAATTGTTACAGCTTAAAATAATAACTTATTCAAATCAGTGCTTGTATCCCCCACTTTCTCACCTCTCTACCATCTCCCACCCTCACATTCCTCCCCTCTCCCTCCCCACACACACTAAATGTAACAAATAAATAAAATAATAAAACAAAAACGGGTTTATACAAATCTACTCTCTGGTTTATGGTGATAGTAAAACCTGTCCAACAGAAAAGGCCTTAGCTCTAATCTGTTTGCTCAGTTGTTGGACAGAACAAGTTAAAAAAAAAGAAAAGAAAAAAGCAGTGCTATTTGTTTTTAGTGGAATTTGTTTTCTTTTTGGATTACTTTACCTGGAGTCTGAAGCATCACATGGTGAACTGAGTGGTAGTTTTTCACTATTCTGCGTGTTGTGCACCCTGGCTTTCCCCGCCACTCCTCTGCGTGGATTTGATTTGATTTTGTTTCAATTTCCACTCCTTCACTTTTAAATTTCTTTAGTTGATGAAGCTTCTTCCTTTTAAAATGTTACATTGAACTCTAATTACTATTATTAAAAAAAACAAAAAAAAAAAAACCAAAAAAAAACCCCACATTGTTTTAATCCAGAACCTGCACTGGGTTCTAAACTGGTCAATTAAATGACATTAGGTTATAACATTTCCTGACAGAACACATTCTAATTGTTTATTTGAACATTCCTGGGATAGAAAAAAACCTTGCTAATCTGTGATGCTAATGACGAGGGTTTTCCATGTTTTAAATACATTTTGCAAGTTGACAACTTGAGTATTTCTGGACTTTGAACTCTTTAATTACTGGAAAAGAGAAGGGATAAATAGGAAGTTGAGAAATCTACAGTATAGTCCATATGCAGTGAAATGGATTGTGGAAGGTGACTTAAGGTGACGTGACATACAGGGCCGGCACAGACGTATATCTACGCTGGTGCTCCTTGTTGAAACAAGCCTCCTTCACTTAAAGGATTGAGCGCAGAAGCTCAGCTGGACCAAGGTGGTGTTGATTCCACTTTGGCAGATTTTGTTGACCTTTTGTTGACTGCTATATAATTGAACAGATTGTTTTTGACAAAGCAGGACAACTTTAAGTATATTTTCTTTTTATAGATTGAGTTGTTTGTCTTCAGACTTTTTTTTTTTTTTTACTGATGATCCATTGTTTTTCTTGTTAAAGGTGCCTGGCACCTTGGATGTTGGATTGAGAGTTGGTGGTAGTTTTTCTGTTCTTCTCCCCAGCGTGGTTTTGAACTGGTTTTGGTAAGCTCCAACTTCTGTGCTTTTATATTACTTAAGCTTCTTACTTTTTTTGTAATTTCAGATTAAATTGTAATAAGCTGCTATTTAAACATTTGCACAGGACTGCTTTAAATATTGTGGTCTACAAACACAATGTTTGTTTTTGTCCAGCTTAAAAAATGGATGCTCACATGTTTTGGTGGTTGGTGTTTATTCATGTTGTGAAAAGTAAGTAATTTTTTACCACCATTTAAGATTTTATTCAAATATATTGTTGTTAAAGTTTATTAACAATATCCTACTACTTTTTCTCGATTCTACAGATGTGTTTTCTTACCAAGAAAATCCTTTAGTCTTAGAGAAGACCCAGCTCACAGCCATGAAAGGCTCTTGTGTCCACATCAAATGTAAACCCAAAAGTGCTGATATTTCTGTTGAAGGTGCAGACTGGTTTTGGTTGAAGGATGAAATCAGGACTGGAGAACATGGCTTTACTGGCACTGTCATTTACAGCACCAATGAATCAAAGTGGCCCGTCAGTTCACTCTTCAAGGACAAAGTAAACTTTTCAGATTTTTTACTCACAAGTCAAAAAACATGCCAACCAGAACAGATCTGCAACATTTTGATCTGTGGACTAACTAAAAATGACAGTGGAAGCTATTCGCTGAGATTCTTTGGGAAATCCAAAAATGCCAAATGGACGACAAACCCTGCAGCTAATCTAACCGTTGTTGGTAAGTGTAAAACATATTCCAAACTATGGCCACAATAAAAAATCTAAATTTAAAACTATACTATACTATTATATTATTGTAAAAGACGTTTTAAAATATTGGTAAGAACATTTCCAATTTAAGATAGAATACTTTTTTTGCTTCCCTTAGCAAAAAAGTAGTCTTTTTAACTGTACTACAAGTATACTTAACCCTTGTGCTATCTTAGATGACCCCACCCTTACATTGATGTGTTCTGCCTACCATGACAAAGGTGGATAAAGGTGGAAAGATTTCATGTAATCCATGGACACCAGTGAAGATCACAAATCTTTGAAGAAAAAAGGTTCAGTGCAATGTCTAGTGGGTCTAGATGACCCAACTCCCAATGTTAAAGTGCTTAGGATAGCACAAGGGTTACAAGTGAGCCAGTATACTCAACGTTTACGTTTCGTTTACCATTTGTACACAAATCTAATGTTCCAGTTTACTCTGAAGAAGTATTCAGTTAGTATACATCCTACACTAAAGATACATGGTCTATAGCGTAAGCACACTCAATCATTGAGTGTGTATTAAGTTTTACAGGAACAATTACAATAAATTTAAATTCACAGAAAAACTGACTTAAAAGTCACATTACAAGAACAATTAGAGGAAACTGAAAAAACATGTTTGCAAATTTCAAAGCAACATTCATCTTCTGATCCATTTTGTCCCTTTTGGGGACACGGGGCTGCTGGAGCCTATCCTGGCCACTTGTAGGCGAAAGCTAGGGACAGCCTGTTGCTACAATCACACACCAATGGAAGAGTGACTATGATGCATGTTTTTGGATAGTGGGGAGAACATAGTGAGGAGAAAACCCACACATATACGGAGAGAACATGCAAACTCCCCTATTGAAGTCTTTGAACCTTCTTGCTGTGAGGCAAGAGCGCTAACCACTGCACCACCGTGCAGCTGCAACAGCTACAGTGGGGCAAAAAATGTTTTTAGTGCTCCCACTTCTCCCACTTAAAAAGATGAAGGAGGCCTGTAATATTTTTTTAGCAAAAGTATACCTCCACTGTTAGATGCAAAATGAGAAATAAAATCCAGACAATCACACTGTCTGATTTTTAAAGAATTTAGTTTTAATTGAGAGTGTAAAATAAATGTTTGGTCATTTGGTCACTAGCAAGATTTCTGGCTCTCACAGACCAGTAACTTCTTCTGTAAAAGGATCCTCTGACCTCCACTTGTTACTTGTTTCAAATGCTTCTCTATATAAAAGACACCTGTCCAAAACCTCAAACAGTCACACTCAACACTCCATACTTTTTGGCATTTGGTTGTTGTGTTTTCAGATAATCCGTGTCCAATCACGTTTGAGGAGCCACCTGTGGTATTGGATTCTGAAAAGATCACACTCAGATGCTCCACGCCACATACATGTCCTTCAAACCTACGGATCGACTCTTCATCTGGAAGACTCTCCCAGAGTTCTGGAGAGGCTAAGAGCATTTCATACAGCTTTACTGCCAGCTGGAGAGACGACAGACGGGAGTTTTCCTGTCAAACATCAGAGAACAAGGACAAATATTTGATCAAGAGAGTTCACTTAACTGTTAAACGTAAGTTAATAAACTATAGAAGTTTATTTTAATTGACATCATACAGTCTTTTAACTTGATACGGTTTGAGATGGAAAAACAAAAGCATTTAACCTAATAACCAAATAAAGTGGTTCCTTCCTAACCTTTTGCCATTTTTTACCGACATCTTTCAGCATTTTTTTTTTGCCTCGGACTAAATGTTTTTTATGTGTTGGCTGATAACCTTTTATGTGTGTCAAACCTTTCAACACAGCGGTTCTTAAAGATGAACAAAGGGATGACATATTTCAGTTAAAAGAAGGAGAATCTTTTTATCGTATTTGCACCAACCCAAAGTCAACTTCCAGCACCAAATTTCACTGGATGAAAAACGGCCAGTGGTATAGTGACGGAGCTCGACTCGTCATTGAATCCATAAAAGAATCCGATGCTGGATACTACACCTGTAAAAGTGACATACCAGGAACTTCAGGGTCTGCAAAAGATATCATTGTTGTGTCATGTGAGTATCTACATTTTCTATTCACTTATTATACCAGGTGCTGTTTTGTTTATTCTGTTTTTTAGAGGCATTTATTGTGGCTAAAGGAGTTTTCGATATGCAATGCAAAGCTTGATTCTGCATCATACAATCGTTAATGGGGGGTTGAGTGATTCAGACGTAGCTCTACTGAAGGCCCAGGTGGGTAATGCATGGTCTGCCACTGATACGTACCATAAAAAAACTCCACACTCCAGTATGACTCATAGTCTGAAAATATGGTAAATGGTTATGTGTTTACTGGATATCTCATGTCAACTTTTTCATCACTAATGAGTCTTGGTTGATTTTCTTGTCTGTTGTGTTGCATCTTGGTCCACAGATAAACCTGAAGTTGAGGTTCAGATGAAATGGCAGAATCCCAATAGAGGCTTCAAAGACATTAAAGAAGGAGACGAGGTTACACTAGAATGTGTCGTGAAAAGAAGCAAGCCACAACCTGACAGCTTTTCCTGGATTAAAGAATCCAGCTCTTTGCCTCTTCAGAAAAGTCAGACATATAAACTGAGGGTCAAACCAGAGGACAGAGGCAACTACAGATGCACAGCTACAAACTCTGTGGATTCTGGATCCTCACAACAATATCACCTAGATGTTAAATGTAAGCAAATAATCTTCATTTGTTACATAATTCAAAACCTTTTTCCTCAAGAAACCTTGTTTTCTAAACCTTATGTACCTTTTTATTCTAGTCAAACCTCAGAGCCAATTCTCCTGTGTGGTGGTGATAAATACGACGTAAAGCTTCCAAACATAATTACAATAATTGTCTTGTTTTAACAATGATGGCCACCTTTGTAAAAAAAAAAAAAAAAAAACATATTCAGAAATCTTAATACAGTATATTTGTAAAAAAAATACTACAAGAGAAAGAGCTTTCCACCTGCAAATATTACTGTAACCCTTGTGCTATCCTAGGCACGTCACCATTGGGAGTTGGGTCATCTAGACCACACTAGACAGTGCGCTGAACCTTTTTTATTCAATGATTTGTGATCTTCACTGGTGTCCATGGATTACATGAAATCTTTCCACCTTTATCCACCTTTGTCATGGTAGGCAGAACACGTCAATGTAAGGGTGGGGTCATCTAAGATAGCACAAGGGTTAAACATGTCTTCAACGTGGATTCCTCAATCATTTTACATCCCCTTCAGTTAATCCAGTGATGAACCAAATGTTTTCAGCCACAAATTTAATGCAACCTTAGCTCACGAGTCATCTTACACCTGCATAGCTTCAAACAGTGAAGGAAAACAGACAAGCACTCTGATAAAACTGGATGTTATTTCATTTCCTGTTTTGATTTTATTTTTGAAAAAAAAAAGACAATATGTATAGTTTAAAGTTTGCAGTTATCCTAAAACTTTGACTCTCTTGCAGTGGACAAAAAGACTGTTTTGCCTTTGTGTGAACTGATATTTTAGAAGTACCAAAATTAAAACGCAACTATGTCTGTTAAAAAAAGTGAAAATAAATGAAAAATTTTAAAGTAATTAAAAGTAATTTTTCTTTTCTTTTTTTTTAATTCAGATTCCCCTAAAGATGTGAAAGTAGAAGCAAAGCCTGGATCTGTTGTAAAGGAAAATCAGCCTTTCTCACTGGACTGCAGCTTCCATTCTAACCCATCCGTCTCTTCACTCACCTGGATAAAGAAGACCAATGACGGCAGGGAAATGACTGTGAGTTCTAATAGGAAACACTCTGTGAAATCTGCCCGTCCCTCTGACAGTGGATGGTACAGCTGTTCAGCTACAAATGATGTTGGATCAGAAAACTCCCTGCCTGTACAGATTACAGTCCATTGTGAGTATTATAAAAAGGGCAACACAAAATGTGAAGCACCTGTTTCTAAACATAGAAATACTAAACACATAATGTTGGTCTGCTTCATCTCTTCCTTTATTCTGCTTAGATGCTCCAAAAGAAACGACAATCATCAAAGGTGAAGAGCTGTTGCATGATGGGAAACGTTTAGTGACTCTGAGCTGCAGCAGTCAGTGCTATCCTCCTGCAACTTATGTCTGGTACAAAAAACCACAAAATAAAAAAGTCTCCAGTGGAAATCACTTCACAGTTTTTTCAGACCAAGCAGGAGAGTACTATTGTGTTGCTGAAAATGAGATTGGTCTAGGAATCTCTGAACCCATCAGGCTGTTTGATAGTAAGTGAATGTAATGTAATTTAAGTGAAAATACAATCATTCAATATTTTTTGTCTTCAAAATAATTAGTATTACAATTAGTTGAAAATAAATTCTCTGCTTACCCTTTAGGTTTGGGTCGTTTAGCAGACTCCTAGGGGCTTGAGGGTCATGTCCAGTATCTTGTGCTTTTGTCACACGCTGCCGGTTTTTGGGTTCTTCAGGCCTGTAGAGGGTTGTAGAGAGAGGACTGCATCTTGGGAGGAAGCCAGATTTGTCTTAAGTTCTCTTAAGGCTCGTCTGGCAACCTCATGAGAATGGAACTTACCATTGTTGTGTGTGTGGCAAGTGTATAATGAAGTATTTGCCAGAATATTCTAAGGATGATGTCATACAGTGCTCTTTACGCAGAACTCCAGACGTTAAGTAAGAACGTGTGCACTCTGACCACACACAAATGCTGCACGCAAGGCATGTTCAGGTGATACAGGTGACATATGTCCAGTTTGGGGGAGTTTTTGGGGGGGGGGTGACACTTTATTAACTCCGTTAGCACAGAAATATTATTATTCCATGAAATCTCCTCAAAGTCAAAAGCCCTCAGTTCTCTATACTTTTCCTGTTGCCAACATATAAAAACGATCAAATGGAGATCAAACTTTCATTACATCACGCATAATTGAGATTTTCATTGTCTGTAATGACAACAAAATACGATTATACAATTAGGCAACGTCCTTTTATTTTTGGCGCTGTAATGCAGATAACTCTCTGTTGTTGAGCAAAACATCATCTCTTGTGATCACGGAGTAATCTGCTGTTTAAATGGTTCGAACAGCCGAAAATCTTTTCTATTTTGATTATCTGATAATGAATTACAAGGGCTACAGTCTTGGAACAACAAATGTACAAAAATAGTACACATTTTTGGAGGAAATCTAAATTTAATTGCTTATCTGTTGCAACGTTGGTCACAAAGAAGAAAAGAAGAAGTAACATAATATTCACAGATGAGGGGGATATTTGGGTAGCGAAAACCCCAAATTGAAATGAAACCTATATAAAGCAGATCAGTCCAGTAAGAGCTAGGAACAGCAAAGACACTTTGGAGGACCCTCTGCTCCCAGGCCTCTGGTAGACGACCTGAATTTGGTTGAGAAACCACCCACAATGGGTAAGAAGAGAATTTGTATGTGTTTCTGTTTGTGTATAGATAAATTATTTATACAAATGCTGCATCTTCATAATCAACAGGTAGAATTGGAGCTGTGAAAATTATTTTGATTGGCACAATTTTTGGCGTCATAGCTCTTGTAGTATTCCTTTCATACAGGTAAGAAACACCAAAAAAAGGCAAACATTTTATAAGAAAAACACTAGTCAAAATTACTCATACAGTCTTGTTTATTCAATTAATTTTAAGACTCAAGAGGAATAAACTTCAGCAAAGAACCATGAACACATCAGTCTGCATTAATCTTGTGGTAAGAAAACTCACTGCATTTTAATGGCGGCTCTGCTTCCAAACACTGGAACTAAACCTGTGAGGATCAATGTCTTGCCCAAGGACTCTTTAACACATGGCCAGACAAGGCAGGAACCAAACCTGCTGTCTTCAAATGAGGGTTTACTGCCTTAAAACATCTATGTCTAAAACATCTAAAACAAAGACTATGTAAGGGGTCATCTGTGGCAAACTAAAGGTGTCATAAAAGCTGCAGCCAAAACGTTGCTTTTTAAGGACGTTTTTTAAAAAAAATTACGCTGTCTACGTTAAAGTTTGATCGCGTACACTGATCGTCCAAAATGAGCATAATACCACTGTGGACGTGCGGTTTTGAATGTCCTGGAATGGCGTTTTGACTTGTGGTTTGTACAGGTTAAAGCACGTTTTTATATTCATTAAGAAATAAAACTGTTTAAAGTGATTAAAAAGATTTGTGTACTATTTATTTAACACTTCTTTTCTTTATAGTATTTTTTTGTAATTTTATAGTATTTTTACCTGTGTGTTGTGGGTCTTTTGTTATGAAATGAGAACACACTTTGAAAGGAATATTAATCATTTTTAATGTTTTTGTATACATTTCAGGGGGATGATGGGAACAACGGAAACAAACCTTTACATGAGTGCAACTCTGCCACAGACACTGCTGAAGGTCAAGTAGAGATCAGTTCGTTGCAGGTGACCTTTAGGTCTAACCCTGGACAGCAGGAAACCAAAGAAGACTTCATTCCCTCTGATGATAATCAATAATTATTACATATCAGTCACCTAAAGCGTAAATAATTACTGTTTACTGAAAAGATGTAGTTTTGTCTGAAGAAAATCAATAAGCACTCACTTTTGTTGCTTGATAACTTGACCTGCAATGTGTCGCAATGACATCTGGATTCATATAAAATTGTATTCTGATTTTACTTATTTTACTTATTTCTTATATGGTGCGTGATTCACATTACTGTTTACTGAAATCATGAATGACTGTTTTCAAAAGATAATCCTTATTCAGAAGCACTAGTTTTGTTACTTGAAAAATTCTGCACTTGATCTGATCAGAACCTGAAGACAAAATCGATGCAAAACTATGGAGTGAAATAACTCTGTAGGAGTGGGATTTTATAAACTCGCTTCTTCCCACTCCTTTTCAAGCAACACCTGACTTTAGTTAATGATCACTATGTTTAATTAAGCAAATGTGACTTAAGTGTGTCTTTGTCTGTTTGCATTTCTGTTATGAGTTACATAAATCTGTGTATTTTTTCTGTTCTTTTGGGACTGACTACGATTAATGCTTGGAATAGAAATAAATCAAATCAAATGATACTTAACATAATTAGATCGTTTTTAATAACACTTTAAATTCTGCTTTATGGGTCACAAGTGTGACTAAACAATGGTTTCATTTCTAAGGACATAAAAATGATCATCGTCATCCTAAACGAAAATAATAAAGTGTCTGAGTGAAATACGTGCAGTGTCACATGTGTACTGCAAATGATCACATGACCAGAGCTGTTCGCTCAATGTTAATTAGAAGAAGATGATGGCAAGAAAGCTCTAAACAAAAATAAAATAAAAAGTATGTTAACATAAAGATAGAACATAGATTTTTGGTATACAGCATGGTTAAGGTGTCTAGTGTTCATATTTGTATTTGCAATTACTCAGCTTTATTTCATGTGATCATAGAACTCTCAAAATATGTTTCTGGCAACAACAGTGACTGATGGGATAAGCCATTGTATCCACATGCTAATAAATAGGCTAACTGTCCTATCTTATTTTGGCTATTTAACTTTCTAAATAATTTTACACACAGAGAAGCACACTGCACTGGTCAATGAACCTTTATTCAATCTGTCCAGTGGTTGATACTACACAGTATCCCACAGGTCACCATGGCGATTAATCATAAAACCCATGTTTTTGCCCACATTTCCATGAAAATCTAGAAAAAACATGATTGATTGTTTTAACCCTTGTGCTATCTTAGATGACCTCACCCTTACATTGACGTGTTATTCCTACCTTGACAAAGGTAGATAAATGTGAAGAGGATTTCATGTAATCCATGGACACCAGTGAAGATCACAAATCATTGAAGAAAAAAGGTTCAGCGCACTGTCTAGTGGGTCTAGATGACCCAACTCCCAATGTTAAAGTCTATGGGAAGGGGGCTGGGGGTCACTTATGATGGAGGTTGCTCTGCCTAGGCAGCGCTGCTCGTATAACTCCTCCAGGATTGGGAAAGGTGCACCAATAATCTTGCTTGCAGTCCTGACAATCTTGCTGGGCTGTTGTTTCTCCTGAACCTTGCAGCTGCCAAACCAGGATGTAAAAGTCTCTGTAAGTTTGGTCCAGCTGAACGGCCAACCACACTCTCTGATCCAGTAAGAATGGATTTGGTGCAAAGAGGTACTTTTCAGACAGATAAAGACTCTGACTTCCCAAAATCCCCATCATTGAGCTGTTGTGTTCTTTATTTTGGATTGTTTTATCGTTATTTGATTTTCTATTAAGAAGCTGTTTTTAATGACTTGGAGTTTTGTGAATGTCATTTGTTGAGTGCCTAATGTTACATTAAAAATATATATCTATAAACATTTTTCATTCATATTTTTTTCTTTTCACTTTTAATTTTTTTTGGCACCACTAAATGTGCATCCAACATGCAAGCAATAAACTGTATTCAGTTTTTCAGCAGCAACAATAATACATTCACAAAATGTAGTAATAACAATAACAGTTGCATTTTGTTGGTGCTGCTCATCAGTTAGAGGGCCCACAAATTAAATTTGCCTCTGCTGTCAATCAGACAGACCTCCGCATTACCACGACGCTCCGCCACCCCTTTACACTTTGTGCCGTCAGTCAGACCACACCACACAGTGTGGTCCAGCCTGGAAGTTCTCATCAAAACGTCTGAACTTCCTGTGATCAGTGATGATATGTGAAGTTGCTCCACAGTCGACCATTTAATGTCTGCTCCCTCGCTCACTTGGAAACCGAACTCCTTCTCCTGGTTTATCGTCTCGCTGCAGGCTTTGTGTGCGTTGTCTCGTCCTCTGCGCTGTCTGCGTCTGCAGGTGCTGTCTGCGTCTGCAGGTGCTGTCCCGGTGCGTGCTGCTTTTGCACAAGCTGCACCACAGTTTGCACTGGCAGGTTCTGGCCAGGTGTCCTTACAGGCCTTATCTGAAGCATACAAAGTCCTTTGTCGCCTTCTCTGCTCCTCGCTCACCTGGGCTGGCAGGTCTCCCTCTGGTGCACGCAGGCATTCATCACGTTGTCACCTGCTCCGGCGTTTCTCAAGGCCATGATCACTGTCTCAGGGCCAACTATATACTCTGTCACGCTTTCATTAGCCGGCTTTTTTAGTGAAGTCTGTTCAGTATAAAGACTGATGATACAAGGCTTTCCTTTATTTTGGTAGGTGTCTCTCAGGATCTGTAGCGCCTTACAGCCGTCATCTGCTGCCTCACGCATCACCAGCGACAGGCTCTTTCATCCAGAAACTGGATCAGTTCAGCACATGCCTCCGCATTTTTAGCTGGATCCTCATCGTCATCATCAGGGTCAGGCGCATTCAGAATGGCGTCTTTCAATCCTTTTAGTCGAAGGTGACCCAAGAACTTGGTTTCCCATAGGTCATAGTTCTTCTCATCTCCTTCGAACAGAAGCCGGGACCAGCGGATTGTATCAGCTGTTCGTCTGCTCACGGTGTCAACTTCCTCACAAAAGTGGAAAACACACTTTATAGTCTCAGGCGTCTCCTGGGCCCATAACCTGTTAGCAGGTTGGTAACTGCACTGCGGTGCGGTGCTGCTGGAACTGGGTGGAGTTTTCTGCTCTGCGTTGTGTTCCAGGGAATAAAAGACCACGCTTGGATGCTGAGTCGATCTCTATTAATCTTGGTTAACAGAAAACAAAAATTCACAATGATGTCCAGAGTTTCTTCTGTGTTTTTCCCCCTCAGCCAGAGCTCGCAGCAGTCTCAGTGCGCATTCTCATTAGCACCTTCCCCCCACAGCATGTAAAGTAACACAAAAAGAACATGATACAGTTTTTCTCAGTCGCTTTAGTACAATTCTCAGATCAGTATTGAAGTTTGCAAATACGTGTGTGCATTTCTCAAAACAATTTGTACATACAGCAAAACACTATGGATTTCTTGCAAAAGCCTGTAACTTGCTCAAAATCTTTAGTTCATCTCTCAAAACTAAGTCTTTATGTCATTGAACATGTCAGTCCCATCAGAATGTCAAGTCCTTGTGTCATTGTCTACAAACAAGACAGTCAAATGACTTAGTCATGTTGTCAATATAACTGTGTACTTTAGAAGGAGGTTCTGATATAAATATGGCTAAAGTTTTGATGACAATTATTGTAAAATGTAAGTCACACCTTTTTTGTTTGATTGCAAGAGACTGGACAAGATTCACATTTACACTTTTATTGTTCATATTGTAATTTGTTGACAGACCATGTCATACCAACATAAAAAAAAACTACTGCAAACAGTAACACAAAGGGGAAAAAAAGATAGGACAATATTCTGTACAACAGTACAGGCAGTGCAGTAGGAATTGGTGTGGTCTTCCTACACCTCTTGTCGTTCCTGTATGTTAGGCCACAAATTCTCGTCCACATCACAGCGAATATCCTCTCTTGCAATGCAGCGAAATATGTTTGTCACATTATGACAACTTGGTCAACGATTTTACAGTTAATGACTTATACAATGAACTAATGACTAGGTGTTTTGAGGAGTAAGACTATTCCACAGTGAACTATATAATACGTTTTGATCAACATGACATAAACAATTGATAATGTAGTAAAGAGCAGAGAATTGTACATAATCATTTGCATGGATGTACCAAGGCAATTGCAACTTCATCAAAGAAGTGAGAAACTGCTTATATGATGTGCACAAGTGACATCATGATGTGAAGGTTGAACAAATAGTTTTGGGAATTTCATTCTGATCTGAGAATTGTACTAAAGCGACTGAGAAAAACTGTAAAATGAGAAAACTGCACCGTACCTGGTTAACAGAAAAAAAAATGTAATTAAATAGAGAGCGCCATACTTTAGTGAGACGGAGTCTGAGATTTTAATGACGGCGTATGAAGATTATACTCCCATCAAAAAAGTAATATGGCTGCATCATCAGCAAAAGAAAGAGTTCCTGCTTGGAGAAAAAGAACAAAGTAAACACACGAGTTTCTATCACACGCTTCACCAAAGCCTCCATCCACCCGTGATCCACTTTCAGGATGTGAACCAACGCTCTTTTAAGGAAAAAAAAAAAAAAAAAAAAAACACTTCCGGTGAATCAGCAGCAACTGGTGATGTGAGGTCGTCAACTGTCAATCAAACTTCAGCTTCAAGGTTCCACTGATGGAGATGAAAGGAACCAGAGCTGCTGCTATGGAGACAGTAGAGCAAGAAGGTGCTGGTTCAAATCCCAGAAAGCACCAGATGGAGGAAAAATGCTGATCGACAAAGTGCTGACTGATGTACAGAATAGTGCGATCTCCAAAGCAGAGAAGCGCTGGTTCAATTCCCCGTCTCAGTTTTTTTGTTGTCGGTTTTTGCCGCTCCTTGTCGGTCATCAGCTCAAAGGAACAAAGCAACACAGTTCTGCTGTAGACAGATTAGCACAGTGGGAGTGTTTCTGTCCTTGAAGCAGGAGAGCGCAGGTTCAAGTCCCAGTCAGGGACATCGAGGTGTTCAGTCGCCTCACAATTCAAGCTGCGGCTAGGAGGAGTCAGGACGCCAGGAAAGGGGGGCTTCATCTTTGCCCCCCCCCCGAGGAAGGAGGACCAGGAGAAGAGGATCCCAGAAGATGTGCATTTAGATAGATCCATACAGAATGCAGCTTGGATGTGTGGAGGGTCTGCATACCGTAGATGCAATACAGGTCAACACCTGGAGGTGGTGGGCAGGTGATGGTGTAGGGAAGGTTAAACTTTTATAGACCATTAATTTAACTTAATTTAATTAACAACATTTTTAGCATTATCTACAAATAACTAATAATTATTAATTATTATACGAGCAAGAAAGACAAAAGAAAGACAAGATTTTTTAGAAAGTATAGTACCATAATGTAGTGTGAAGGTACTTTAATGATCTAGTTGTTTCTTCTAGGTATTGGAAAAATCTACCCCCCAATAGTACACAGTCTAGTTGGTTTAGCCCTCCTGTCAGTTCTAGTCTTCTACCTGTCTCACTACCAGTTAGCTGTAGCTCTAATATCAACCTTGATCATATCTTATAGTCGTTGATCTCCTTGATCGTCAACCAGACTAAAGATGAAGCCACCCCCCTTCCCAGCATCCCTGACTCTTCCTCACCCCAGGCATGAGTTGTGATGCAACTAGCCAGGACTTGAACCTGCACTCTCCTGCGTCAAGGACAGAGACACTCCCACTGTGCTAATCCGTCTACAGCAGAACTGTGTTGCTTTGTTCCTTTGAGCTGAACACGCTCCACATGTTTCAAAAATCAACAATCAGGTTTAAAGACACAGACATCTACTTCCTAAGGACCCTTATTCTAACTGGGATTTGAACCAGCACATTCTCACTGGAAGCACAGAGACACTGCCACCACACTACTCCATCTGCATCAGAGCAGGGATTCTGGTCCATGAAGGATCTTCACGCAGAGTCAGCTTTAAAAGCGACGGTTTGTTAACGAGTCGGGAATTGAACCAGTCACTCCCACTGCACTATTTAAAGCACCACACAGGTCCAAAAAAATGTTCTTTATCAGTTTTTATACTAATTTGGATTTATTACTACATGACAGTTGTTTTACTTACTGGAACATCCTTTTATCCGTTTGTAACGTCACACTTAAATATAAAACAAAGTCAAAGAGATTTCATCATTACACATTACATTCTTCTAATGCTTTATTTCTGCTTTAGCTATAAAAAATGCCCTTATAAACTTACTTTGTAAAAATTTCAAAACATTTTAGGCACGACAAAATGTCGAAAGCTTTTGTCAATTTAGTGTCTATCCATCTTCAGAACCAACTGAATCATTTTCAGGGCCACATAGTTGCTGGAGCCTATCTCAGCTGCTTTTGGGCAAATGCAGGATACGCCAAGAAAAAAAACTCCCTTTTATGTTTTTGCTTTCATGTTGATGCTAAATGTGGGTAATTTTGGAGCCTAAGAATGCGCATTTATTTTTGATGCATATTTATAGCCATTAAGGGATTAATGCATTGTTTTCATCTATTATTCAGGATATAAACTTATTTATCTACCTTCTGTCATGGTATATTTGGGATGCACGAGCAACATTCCAAGGAAACGGATATCCGATCTGTTTTGGAAACGTTCTGAGGGTATGCACGGATTTCAGGCAGCAACACCAGCTTTACATGTCACAATGTAAATTGTTTTCGCTATTCTACTCACAAATATCATAATGAAACACTCCGAAACAGTTTTTGGAGGTTAACTGTATATATTTCATACTGAAAGCAGTTTACAGACAGACAGACAGACAGACAGACAGACAGACAGACAGACAGACAGACAGACAGATGACTTTATTAGTCCCACAATGGGGAACTTTAATTTATCTGTGGCAGCAAAACGACATTCAGAGATAATCTATATAATATAACAACAAAAAAGGACATCACAAATGACATTCACATTAAATAATTAAAAATATTACTCAAATGATTATGAAAAAATATTATCAAAAATGAGATTACATAAAGAAATAAATATTAAATATTAAATAAATACAGCTGCAAAAGTGTAAAAAACATGCGGTCTGCAAAAAATGTAAACTGTAAAAAACTCTTTTTTTTTCCAAAAACATTTTGAAAAAACCTAAAAACATAAAAAAACATTTTAGTATCCAGTTCTTCTCAAATAAAAAACTTAAATTTTACTTCAGTTCAAAGTTTGTTTTTTTACTTGCTGGTATTTGCATTAAATGACATTTCAAACAACTCCTTTTTTTCCAATTTTATTTGAGATGTATGTACATAATATGCAAAGTTTGCTGAACAATAAGTAAAAAGAAAAACAGAAGAATTTATAAGGATATGAAAATTACAGGCAAAACATTTGTATTAAAAGAGAAACAATTTTTCCTCAGTTTCCTCACAAACCAACAAGGGTTTTGTTTAATTCGCACAAAGAATAGAGGATTAACTCCTGAGGACAAGACTGTGTGGACAACCTAGCAGCCCCTCCCTGAAGCTCTTAAATTTTAGCTCAAGTTGGAGACTTGTGTCAAAAATAACCGGAAGACAGAACGATTTTTAGAATGTTCTCTAAAAATTGTCTTAAGAGAAAATGGCCGTCCCTGGTACACATGATGCGCTGTCCCTTAATGGGTTAATGCGGGGGTCGACAACCTGCGGCTCAGGAGCCGCATGCGGCTCTTTAGCGCTGTCCTAGTGGCTCCCTGGAGCATTTTCAAAAATGTTTGAAAATGTAAAAAGATGGGGCAGAGTAATATATTTTTAGTTTTAATATGGTTTATGTAGGAGGAAAAACAAGACACAAACATTCTTAACGTTTTCCAATGCTGTAAGAATGTGTAGAATAAATATTAAATTTCAACATTCATAGCCTGCGACACACGTTTCTACCAGCAGGGCAGCGTTCTAGGCAGGTGGCTGATGGAAATGAACCACCATCAGTTACGTGCATTGCTTTGTAACAATTCACCCTCCACTCAGCGAGGGGAATGTCACAACGCCGTTCTACGGTTGGGGCATTAAATATCAAGACAATCTGCTCTCTAACATTACCAAGAAAAAAACTCATTACAGTTTGTTGGTGCTGCTGATCAGTTAGAGGGCCCACATATTAAATTTCGCTTAGGCCCCCCGGAAGACCAGGGCTGGCCCTGACTGCATCCAACACCCTTGGTCAGGGGAAAGACAGTTCACCTTCTTGTCTTTTCAGTTCCTCCCACCAACGTTCTGTTGACCATGGACACAAAGGTCAGAGAGGGTCGGCTAATCACAGTCAAATGTACCGCTGAAAGTTTTCCAGCTGCTACTTTCACTGTTGAAACATCTTCAACATCATCAAGTCAAGTCAAGTCAAGTAACTTTATTTGTCAAGATCTACAATGTTGACACATACATAGAAATAGAAATTGCGTTTTCTCTTCATCTTCAGTTGAACGGGGAGACACCTTCAAATTGCACAATAAACAAACTATAAATAGAAGAGCCCTGAATATAAATAGTATAAAAAAATAAAAAGTAAAAAAATGAGGAGAGAATAAAGTGACTAGAGAATAAAGTGACTGAAGTACAATTACTTAAATTTTTAACGGCACTAGAGGACTGGTGGAAGGTGCAGTCAGTGCTGATGAGGTAGGTGACGTGTGTGTGTCAGAGATCAGAAGAGCAGGAGGGCAACAGGGCAGCAGGAGGGGAGGGGGGGCAGGGCTGGGAGATAGTTCAGCTTCCTGACAGCCTGGAGGAGAAAACTGTCTCTGAGACTGCTGGTCCTGGCCTGAAGACTGCGTAGTCTTCTCCCAGATGGAAGCAGACTTAAGGAGCGTTGGGATGGATGGGTGGGGTCAGCTGCAATGCAGAGGGCTTTTCGGGTCAGGCGGGTGTTGTACATGTCCTGGAGGGAGGGGAGGGGGGCACCGATGATCCTCTTAGCTGCCCTCACGATGCGTTGGAGGGACTTCCGGCAGGACGTGTTGCAGGCACCATACCACACCGTGATGCAGCTGGTGAGGATGCTCTCCACGGCACCTCTGTAGAACGTGTGCATGATGGGGGGAGGGACTTTTGCCTTCTTGAGTTTACGGAGGAAGTAGAGACGCTGCTGTGATTTCCCAGCTAGTGATAAGATGTTCTTGGACCAGGAGAGGTTGTCTGTGATGTGCATAACCAGAAACTTAGTGCTGCTCACTCTTTTCACCGTAGTGTTGTTGATGGTCAGAGGAGCATGCTGAGTGTGGCCTCTCCTGAAATCCACCGCCATCTCCTTCGTCTTCTCCACGTTCAGGCGGAGATTATGGTCTCTGCACCAACCAGCCAGGTGGCTCACCTCACTCCTGTATAATCATTCTTCAGGAATAACTACATCTCAGTCTAAAAAACACACTTTCATAGATGAATTTAAAGCAACTTCAGCTCACGTTGGCTCTTACAACTGCATTGCATCAAACAGTGCATTTACAATGCATGGAAGACATCGATGATGTTGAGAGTTCAGGTTTATATATTTTGAAGAGAACTACAAAGACATCCGTTATCATGTCACCATGATTGGGTTCATGAGATCATTCTGAGACTCTTCCAGTACAGTGAGCTTCACTCCTGCAATAAGACTTGTGTCTGTATGACACCTGCTTCTGCGTTGTTTCCTTGTCTGATTTTGAAGGCTTGTTGTCCCAAATTAACCAGAAAGGGAAAAATAATATACAGGAATAGAATGAAAAGAGCTTTTTTATCATTGTCCTGATGAAAATAAGAAAAATATCATATAATTCAGGAGGCCCGAGCAGACTGCCTCTGCAAGCTGAAGCAACTCTGTCTGCCCTGTTAGTGGTAAAGAACACCATTTCACTAAGTTTTTGAAAGAATAACTGGTAATGGAAATAGTAATGATATATTCACACTGCTTTTTAGGATTTTCTGGGTTTCAGACATTTTTTAATTAATAAAACATGCACCGGGTCAAATTGACCCAGGAACATAATCTCTGTTCCTCACAAATGAACATAACAGGAGGGTTAAAGGTAAAAAGATGCTTCATAAGATAATTGGTATCTCCAAATTGCCCCTAGGTGTGCATGTGAGTGTAGCCCTGCAACAGACTGACAACCTGTACAGATATACCCTGCCTTTGCCCAACAGTAGATGGGTTGGGTCAAGCAACCTTGTGACCCCGACAGAACTCTAGCAGGTTCAGAAAATGGATGTAAATTTACAAATATGTTTCATGCTAAGATGATCTTATTCCTTTTACCACATTAAACACACATTTCCTGGTATGAGGTGAACACAAGAATACTTATTACAAATCTGTCTGTTCCAACAAACAAAATTAGATAGTTATATTCACACGTAAGCACTTTCAATACACCATGTACATAAAAACATAAATAGCTGAAAAGAAGAGAAATAAAAAAAACACAAAGCACAGTGCAGTTTATTCTGAGACAAAGCAGTTATTGCAGGGAGGATAAAAGATTTCTCCAGATTTAAGGTGTTCAAAATAAAAATTTTGATAAAAGACTTTGCCGATAAAATATAGATGTAAATCAATTATGCACACCTTACTAATGACTAGAGTACGACAACATCATAAGTGCATTCAACTTAACTATCCTTACAATACTTCACAATTCACTTACCACACACATGATAATGTGTTCCATATATTCACACTTTAGCCGCTTCCTTCCGCGTCTTTCTGTGTCTATGTGACCCACTTTGAAGCTCAATGTCCCTCAATAACCTGAGAGGCTGAAATAAAAACAAAAATAAAAGTAGGGGATTTTTTCATTATTATTATTGTCACCAGGATAATAAGAATAATATCTGTTCGTAAAAGTTTGAAAGATATTCACAGATTTGGACTTCAGGCCTCAATAACTCTTCTGATAAACGTTCAAATGTGACAGCAAGTATCTCAATCATTTTGTATTAACACGGAGAGTGAACTACAAATGCATTTCTAAAGAAAAAAGACAATAATGAGAATTGTTCTTTTCCAGCAGTAAATGCAGACATGCAGCGAGCCAACTGCCAAGGGACCGTCAACAAAGTGAAAGTTCAGAAAAAAGACCATTCTGTAAAAATTACTAATCTCTCAAAAAAGAATAAATGTGGGTGACGTGATGCTGTAGTATCGCGAGACCCAGCGAGACGAGTGTGGTGAGTCGACTTGGCGGCGCGTAAGCATTTGAACAAACATTTTCGATCTTGTTTCATTTTTCCGCCATATTAAAATATTTCCGGCAAACTAACATAACCTGTTAAGAGTATTAAGCTTCTGTCAGCCTGGAGGACCTGGAGGAATTCATCGACGAGTGCTACAATACCTGCGTCATGGTGAAACCCAAAACCGCCACCACCACCCCCTCCTCCAAGCGTGGACGGCCTGAGGACTCTCCCGGGGCTGCGTCCTCTCCAGGCAGCGGCGTGAGCGATATCCTGGACTCGATAGATAAAAAGCTCTCCAGCTTTGATTGCCGCCTCAATCTGCTGGAGATCCTCCACAGAGAATTTCAAGGTCTGCGGGAGTCTCTGGAATTCAGCCAGCAGCAGGTGCGGGAGCTCGCAGAGGAGAATCAGGCCCTCAGACAGACCGTCAAGACTCTGAGCAGCGACACCGCTCGTCTCTCCGAGGAGAACCGATCAATCAAGGAAACCCTCCTGGATCTTCAGTCGAGGAGCATGAGGGACAATCTAGTGATCTCCGGGGTTCCAGAGGAGGCAGGAGAAGTCCCCGAGGCCACGGTGAGGTCCTTTTTGGAAGACCATCTGAAACTCCCGAAGGAGGAAGTCCAGAAGATCTCCTTTCACAGGGTTCACCGGTGTGGGTACCGGATGTTCTCGGGTTGCCGTATGTTCTCGGGGTCCTTCGGGGTCCTTCGACCAATGATGACGTCACACTATTTGATTGGCTGTAAGTTGCCACGACCAATGAGTTAACGTCGCTAAGTTTTTAAAAAAAAAAACTTTATTGACAATTGCGGTATCATACATTAACAATGACATTAACGTTAACAACGAACAATAACAATGTAATCAATATTGCCTCGAAGATCGGTCACCATTGCCAAACATAACATATTAACATAGAAAATAAAGAATAGAGGGGAAAAAAAGAAACAATGAACATAACACACAAATAAATAAAAACATAAGTAAAATAAAATAAAGGAACATAGAAAAAATCTAAATAGTCTAATACTAGTTAAGTTAGGGGTACTCGTGAGGTTTGTATTTCTGAACAAAACTAAGCAATTTCAAGCCATTCTTCTTTTTCATATAATGAAGTGATTGAAAGTAAAAACAGAGCTCTTTATTAAATGTTATAAAAAGTGGTTTGGTCTTCAAAACTTGACCTCACCAAGATGGCGCTGCTCTCCTCGTGATGTCTCCTCTAGTGACATAACTCATTGGAAGGACCCCGAAGGACCCGAGAACATACGGCAACCCGAGAACATCCGGTACCCACACCGGCTCGGAGGAAAAAGGCCGGACAATCAGCGTCCCCGCCCTATTGTTGCTAAATTTGAACATTATAAACAAAAGGAGCAGGTAAAAAGCAGAGGGCGTGAGTTAAAAGGCACACATTACAGTATTAATGATCAGTTTCCAGGTGAGATCCTCCGCCGGCGGAAAATCCTCTTCCCGCTGAGGAGGAAGCACCTGTCTGCTGGAGCCCGTGCGGTGGTTGCCGTTGATAAACTTTTTGTGAATGGCAAACTGTTCCGGGACCCAGAGGTAACACCCTGGCTGTGCTGAAGGCTTTCAGAGGCGCACTGACATCTGCGCCGCCCAGAAGAAACCCGCAAACTTATTTAATTGAATAGGAAATAATCGGATCATCAATAATCCACACCTCTCAGGAAAAGTGTTTTTTCTTTCTCTCACATTCATGTTTCTGTTGTTGTTTCGTTGTTTTTGTTTTTTGTTCTTTCTCTTTCCCTCTCTCTTTTCTCTTGTCCTCCCCCCTTCCCATCTCCTCATATGTGAAACAGGTAAAGTCAACGCAACCACGGTGAGTATTTATTTATGCACGGAACGGGCGCGCGCGCATACTAGCGCGCATAAGAGCATGCACACGCGATCCCGCACACACACGTTGATAAACTGCAAAAATCTCACTTAGGCTCACACAGGACGCACGTAACATGCAGCTGACAGCCAAGACATGTCCACCCACAACGCACAGCGCTTGTCAGTGTAGCAGGTATGCACAGCGGGCACGCGCACACGGACGGGCACACGCACTATTTAGCCTTGCACTCTCCCGGTTAGAACAGCTTTGAACAGTCTTAACATCGTTAGCTGGAATGTGCGTGGGCTTGGCTCTGGGCCAAAGAGATTGAAAGTGTTAAATCACCTGAATGATCTTAAAGCAGATATAGCTTTGCTGCAGGAGACCCATTTATCTTTATCAGCTGGTCATCTCCTGTGCTGTTCCCAGTATCCAGTTATGTATTCTGCCAGTCTCAACTCCAAACAAAGAGGGGTTGCTGTTTTGATTAATAAAAATGTTACATTTACTCATAAGGATACAGTTACTGACCCAGAAGGCAGATTTGTAATCATTAATATATCCATTCAGAATAAGGACTATTGTATAGCCAGCATTTATGGTCCTAATGTTGACGACTCTTCCTTCTTTCACAGATTCTTCACCTCACTCTCAGCTCACTCTGACTCCACAATCATTATAGGAGGAGACGTCAACCTTGTGTTGGACCCTGAACTTGACAGACTCAGCACAGCAGCAAACCAGCGTACATGGCAGTCTGCAAGTATTCTAAAGCAGTACATGAATGATCTGGGTCTCTGCGACGCGTGGCGCTCATGTCATCCAAACACTAAGGGGTTCACCTTTTTCTCTCCAGTTCATCATTCACACTCTCGTTTAGATTATTTATTAGTCAGTAACTCCCTTTTGAAAGAAATTAAAAGTTCCAACATTCATCCAATTATTATCAGTGACCATGCACCAGTTTCTGTTACTATTTCAAGGGAAGTACCCACACCCTCGGGTTCAACCTGGAGGTTTAATACGTCTCTGTTAAAAGACCAGGAATTTATTGAATTCTTTAAAAAAGAGTGGGAAACCTTCTTAGAATTCAACAATACTTCTGAAATATCACCAAGTATTCTTTGGGAAGCAGCAAAAGCAGTCATGAGAGGGAAAATCATCTCTTATTCAACGCATAAAAAACGCAAAGAGAAAGCAGATTTAATAGAATTAGAAAATAAAATCAAAACTCTGGAGAC
>CM074505.1:27372710-27401134 GCA_037389245.1 Oryzias sinensis | reverse complement strand
TTGTTTGTGGTTCCACTCAGTTTGACGATCTCTCAAAACTTTGAAAACTAGTCCACACACAATAAGAACTCAGTATCATTGAAGTGAAAGAAATCAACACCTACTTTTTCCCATGCTCTCTCAGGAACTGAATGTGGCATGAGTGGCATGGGATTGTTGTGTCTGTGTGTGTTACATACAGCACATTGAGCCACAATGTCCTATCTGTTTAGCCATGCCTGGCCAGTATAGTACATTACAGGCTCTCTCCTTACATTTAACTCTTCCCAGGTGTGATTCATGGACTTTTCTGAGCATTTCAATTCTCATTGTGTGTGGTACTACCAACCTTGAGTTCTTGAATATGAGTCCATGTTTCTATGAGTTCTTTCAGAAATGCTCTGCTTAGTGTGACTATACTTTTGCAGCCTCATGAGCATTCTTTGCAGTCTAGCTGGAGCACTAAGGAATAATTGTTTCAATATCACTTCCAGTGGCTTATGATCACTTTCTACATGGACATGTCTTTCATATACGTAGATATTGATGGAATGTCTCACAGCCAAATACTGTAGCCAGCAATCCTTTCTCAATTTGGGTATAACGATTTTGACAGTCATGTAGTGCCCTGGAGCCATATGCTACCGGCTGTCCTTCCTGAAGTAGCACCGCTCCCAAACCCTCTGATCTTGCATCCACAGACAATGTAACTCAGGGGTGTCAAACATACGGCCCGCGGGCCGTATGCAGCCCGTCAGGTGGTAAAGTCCGGCCCACACATGAAGAGTAAAAATCATAAGGATGGTTAAAAAAGAAAGCAAGTTTCTAGTCCATTCCTGTGGAGAGTTATGACTTTTTAAAGAAATAACCGAAATGTACAATTCCGCCACTAGGGGGAGCAAAGGAAAGGCAAAACAGATGAAACAGCATATCTCTGCATGTGCCAAAAGTGAAACCTAACAGCTCTGTGTCTGGGTAAGATGCACTTTGGTTCCCCATGAGCCTCACTGCTGTTACCTTGATATAAGGATGATCAGTAGTGACACCCTAACGACCAAAATGTTGTCAAAGTGGAGTGAAGTGAAGAGCTTTCCAGGAAAAATTGACAGTTTTTTTTTCTTTCATGATGCTGAATGCAAACCTGCATGCTTTGTATGTCATCAACAGGTCGTTGTGCTCAAAGAATATAAAATTCAGCACCACTGTGAGACTCACCATAAAGAAAAGTTTCTGGATTAGGATACTATGTTGGTTGAGGCATTTTTTCAAATTGAGTAAAAAACTAAGACAAAGCTGTTATTTTGCTTTTATGTTACTGGTCCAGCCCACTTGAGATCAGACGGGCTGAATGTGGCCCCCGAACCAAAATGAGTTTGACACCCCTGATGTAACTGGTTTGTTCACATCATAGTACATCAGAACTGGTGCTTGGCTGACTAGTGTTTTTAATTTGTCAAAAATTAGAGAGGTATTGCAAGAATCCTGTGAACCTCTGGAGCGCGGCTTTATCCTCTGGTGCAGGCATGTTTTGAATGGCTTGGACTTATCCTGGAGCTGGCTTGAGTCCCTGCTCACTGAGGTTTGAGGTTTGGTTGTTACTCACAAGCTTTCCATTCTTTTCAGCTCTGTTTCAATTGTGTCCTTCAGAGCAACAGGCACCTTCCTGGCTGCATGGATGACTGGACTGACATCTGGATCTGTCTTGATGTGATATAGTCCAGGTAAACAGCCTAATCCAGTGAAGAGATCCTCATATTCATCACGTATGTCACTCTCTGTTTCAAGCACATGCAGTCTTTTGACAAGACCCATTTCCTCACATGACTCTCCTCCCAGAATCGCAGGTGCCTTGTTATTTATGACTTCAAACTCCATATCATAGTTTTTATCTTTGTACTGACATGTCAACATGATTTTTCCTTTAGTTTGAATTTTTTGACCTAAATAAGCAACACGCTTGGAATGAGATCTGCTCACCTTTTAGTCCAATCTGCGCTTTCTGAGGTCCCTCGTGGAAATGACATTACAGTCAGCTCCAGTATCCAGCCTGACTCTGAAAACTTTCTTGTTGACGATCAGACTTTCATGCCACTTTTCTTTCTTTGCTCACTCAGCATTAATCTGCAAGACTGCAGGTTCATGTTTTTCTGCTTGTATGGAGCCAATGAAAAATTCTTGATCACCTGCCTCAGCCTTGTTTATCTGTTGCACTTTTGGTTATCTTGTTGTCTTCGTGAATTACACATTTCTGCATAATGATTTTGTCTGTAGCAGGCTTTGCACATTTGTCCATAAGCAGGACATTTTCTTGGCTCATGCTTGTAGCTACATCCAGTGCACATTCCTTGATTTCTCATCTATATGCTCTGTGACTTTAATCCATCCTCGTTCTTTTTCTCATGTTGTTTTTGCTTGGTGACTTTATGAACTGGAATTTCAACCTCCTCATGCAGACTTTTGAGCTGACTCCGGCTTAACTCACTGGCTCTACAAATGTCTATTGCTTTTTATAGCGTGAGGTCAGGTCACGAAGAGAGATGGCGCCACGGACGGCTGCCTCTGTGTTTTGGTGCGCTTTACTTTGTTTTACTTTATGTTTTAATTCGGTTTATGCCTCAGTTCTGGGGGCTCCTTCTCCAGGGACGAGCTCATGAACATCAGAGCTAAAACCCCCGTGGACCTTTTTCCTACATTCCTCGCTTCTACCGTGGATTTACTGGCTATTTTGACCCAGCAGGCACGTAAGAAGGTGAAGCGCCGCAGGAGAGGCGCGCGCTCAGGTGCGCTGGTGCGTCTCCGACGGCGCGGATTTCGCACTCCGCTGCCCGGAATATTCCTCTCCAACGTGCGCTCACTTTGCAACAAAATGGACAAACTGAGCGTGCTGCTCAACAAAAACAGAGACTTTTCCACTTCCTGTGTTTTGTGTTTTACGGAGACGTGGCTGTGCGACTCCATACCGGACGCTGCACTAGAGCTTCGGGGATTCCAGCTGCACCGAGCGGACAGATGCTCGAAGCTTTCCGGCAAAACGAAAGGAGGTGGAATATGTTTCTACATCAACAGCGGCTGGTGCAGCGATGTTTCAAAAGTTTCTCAACTCTGTTCTCCGGACCTAGAGACCTTCATCATCAACTGCAAGCCTTTCTACTCCCCCCGTGAGTTCTCCTCATTCTTCCTCGTCGGCGTTTACATCCCACCGCAGGGCGACGTGCGCGCCGCTCAGCGAGCGCTGGCTGAGGAGATTCTGAGCGTAGAACGGACAAACCCAGACGCCTTAGTCATCGTCCTGGGAGACTTTAATAAAGCCAATCTATCATCTGAACTCCCCAAATATAAACAGTTTATTAAATGTCCGACCAGAGAGGGAAAGGTACTAGACCGCTGCTACACCACCATCAGCGGTGCTTATCGTGCCGTTCCCCGTGCTGCTCTGGGCCTGTCGGACCACATCATGGTGCATCTGATTCCAGCCTACAAGCAGAAATTAAAGCTCTGCAAGCCGGCTGTGAGGACCTGCAAGAAATGGACCAGCGAAGCTGTGGAGGAACTTCAGGAGTGTCTGGACTGCACAGACTGGGACGTTTTCAGGTCTGCCACCAACAGCTTGGATGAGTACACAGACACTGTGACGTCCTACATCAACTTCTGTGAGGACAGCGTCATTCCAACACGCACCAGGGTGAGCTACAACAACGACAAACCCTGGTTCACAGCAAAGCTCAGACAGCTGAGGTCAGAGAAAGAAGCGGCATTCAGAAGTGGGGACAGAGACAAATACAAAGAAGCCAAGCACAGATTTAGCAAGGAGGTGAGGAAAGCTAAATCAGCCCATGGTGTGAGAGGAACAGCAATTCTCAGCCAACGACTCTGCTTCTGTCTGGAAAGGGCTCAAGACAATCACCAACTACAAGCCCAGAGCCCCCCATTGTCTGAACGACCTGCGTCTGGCCAACGACCTGAATAAATTCTACTGCCGCTTTGAGCAGACAGCAGGCAGCCCCATCACCTTCCCCCCCAGCCATTGTCCAGCAACATCCTTTCCCCCCACAACCCCTCCTGACCCATCCACACAGCTTCACACCTCAGCGCCCCCCTCCCCCCACTCCCCCCTCTCCATCACAGAGGGAGATGTAAACAAACTTTTTAAACGGCTGAACACCCGCAAAGCTGCGGGCCCGGACTCTGTCTCCCCCTCCACCCTGAAGCACTGTGCCAACCAGCTGTCTCCAGTGTTCACAGACATCTTCAACACCTCACTGGAGACCTGTCATGTGCCAGCCTGCTTCAAATCCTCAGTCATCATCCCTGTCCCCAAAAAGCCCAGAATTACAGGACTGAATGACTACAGACCCGTTGCCCTGACCTCTGTAGTTATGAAGTCCTTTGAGCGCCTCATCCTCTCCTACCTCAAAGACATCACAGACCCCCTTCTGGACCCCCTGCAATTTGCCTACAGAGCCAACAGATCGGTAGACGATGCTGTAAACATGGCCCTCAACTTCATCCTCCAGCATCTGGACTCTCCAGGATCCTACGCCAGGATCCTGTTTGTAGACTTCAGCTCCGCGTTCAACACAATAGTTCCATCCCTGCTCCATGACAAACTCTCCCAGCTGAATGTGCCTGACTCCACCTGCAGGTGGATCACAGACTTCCTGACGGACAGACAGCAGTATGTGAGGCTGGGGAAACTCGTCTCAGATACTCGGACCACAAGCACCGGATCTCCCCAGGGCTGTGTCCTTTCACCACTGTTATTCTCCCTGTACACAAACAGTTGTACTGCTGGTCACCAGTCTGTCAAACTCCTGAAGTTTGCTGACGACACCACACTCATCGGCCTCATCTCTGACGGAGATGAGTCGGCCTACAGGAGTGAGATAGCCAGGCTGGTGTCATGGTGCAGCGCTAACAACCTGGAGCTTAATGCTCTAAAGACAGTGGAGATGACGGTGGACTTCAGAAAGGCCCCAGCCCCCCTCCCCCCTGTCATCCTCTGTGACTCCCCGGTGACCTCTGTGGAGTCCTTCCGCTTCCTGGGAACCATCATAAGCCAGGACCTCAAGTGGGAGCAGAACATCAGCTCCATCACTAAGAAGGCTCAGCAGAGGATGTACTTCCTGAGGCAGCTGAAGAAGTTTCACCTCCCTGAAAAGATGCTGGTAAACTTCTACACTGCCATCATTGAATCCACCCTCACGTCCTCCATCACAGTCTGGTTCGCTGCGGCCACAGCCAGAGACAAGGCCAAGCTGCAGCGTATCATCCACTCAGCAGAGAAGGTGATCGGCTGCCACCTCCCGTCTCTCCAGGAGCTGCACATCTCCAGGACCCGGAGACGGGCAGCCAGGATTGTAGCCGACCCCTCTCACCCAGGACATGAACTCTTTCGGCCCCTCCCCTCTGGCAAGAGGCTCCAGTCAATCAGGACCAGGACTTCGCGCCACAAGAACAGCTTCTTCCCCACTGCAGTCAGCCTGTTGAACAGTACCCCAACTCCCCCCAGCTGACCCCCCCCCCCAACAAAGGACTATCGCTGCTACTTACAGACCATCCCAGCCCACCTGTGCTCCCACCTTACTCAACTGTATATAGTGTGTTGTTGTGTTAATTTAATTTTTTTAACTTATTTTAACTGTACCATACACCAAGACAAATTCCTCGTTTTGTAAAGTGCGCTCTACTGAACCTGGCAATAAAACCTATTCTGATTCTGATTCTGATTCTGATTCTGATTCTGAGGTTGTCGTAATAGTCGTCCTCTAACTTGATCATCCATTATTCCACAAACGACTCTATCCCGTATCAGTGAGTCAGTGAGATGCTCAAACTCACAGTCTCTTGCTTTATATTTTAAATCAGTCACATACGCATCAACAGTTTCTGATTTTCTTTACAGGAATGTGGAGAATGGGTGTCTAAAATACGTCACCTTTTTTCTTGGCTCACAATGTTGCCTGAACATCTCTTTCATCACATCGTAGTCATCAAAGTCTTCAGGTCTTGAATAACTTAATTGCTTCGTCCCCAGCCACGTGCAGGAATGTGGCTCTTTTCACCGCGTTGGACTTTTCATCGATTCCACTGGTGACAAGGAAAAGTTAAAATATCTGGATCCAGACCCTCCAATTTTCCGCAAGATTTCCTTCTAGACTTAGTGAAGTCGGTGGTTTCATCTGCTCCATTCTCTTCCTCTTTCCTGCTAAGTTTCTTCACTTCTGACGCCATGTAATATAAGACGTGTAAGGAGTTAAGTTTTCAGTTTATTCTGTTTATTCAGTTGTCTTTTACTGCACCACAGTACAAGCTCAAATCTCACAGTGACACCTGTAGACACAAAGCGTATAACACCTCCAATACACTACAAACAGCATGGAATCACAGGGAATGTATTCTCTCAAGAGCAGAACGATGAGATGGCAGCGACAATCAACACACAGAGGGAATACCGGGAGAGCAGTACCGTGTTTCACTGAGACGTGGCTCCATCCACATCTCTCGGACCATAGTGTCGCCTTACCCGGCTTTGTGACCGTGCGGGCGGACAGAGACGCCACTGTATCCGGTAAGAAGAAAGGAGGGGGAATAATACTGTACGTGAATGAGCGATGGTGCCATCCAACACGTTTGTGTCAAGGAGCGACTCTGTAGCCTGAACGTTGAACTCTTGACGGTCGGATGGCGGCCTTATTATTTGCCCAGGGAGTTTACATCCACCATCGTGGTTACTGTTTACTTTCCACCATCAGCTGATGCTGACGTCATCCAGCAACACCATTTCAGCAACACCATTTCCCGGCTACAGGAACATCAATCAAATGCATTTATAGTTATCACTGGGGACTTTAACCATGTTAACTTGGACAGGACTTTCCCTTTTGTTTTTTCCAAAGAGAAAAAGTTACAGAAATATTTAGTGAGTTACCTTAAAAATTAAATCTTCAGATCATGTTAGGATGTTAGGACTCATGTCAGAATGCTGTTCATTGACTTCAGCTCAGCATTCAACACCATCATCCCCCGGCAGCTCACTCACAAACTGGCTCAGCTGGGGCTCAACACACCTCTGTGCAACTGGCTGCTAGACTTCCTGACGGGGAGACCACAAGCAGTGCGAGTCGGCAGCAACACATCCAGTACTATCATGATGAACACAGGGGCTCCCCAAGGATGTGTGCTGAGCCCCCCTCCTCTTTACCCTGCTGACCCACGACTGCGCTCCGACACACAGCTCCAACATTTACGTTAAGTTTGCCGACGACACCACAGTGGTGGGTCTCATCAGGAGCAGCGATGAGACAAACTACAGGAGTGAGGTGAGCCACCTGGCCGGTTGGTGCAGAGACCATAATCTCCTCCTGAACGTGGAGAAGACGAAGGAGATGGTGGTGGATTTCAGGAGAGGCCACACTCAGCATGCTCCTCTGACCATCAACAGCACTACGGTGGAAAGAGTGAGCAGCACTAAGTTCCTGGGTGTGCACATCACAGAAAACCTCTCCTGGTCCGAGAACATCGCATCACTAGCTGGGAAATCACAGCAGCGTCTCTACTTCCTCCGTAAACTCAAGAAAGCAAAAGTCCCTCCCCCATCATGCACACGTTCTACAGAGGTGCCGTGGAGAGCATCCTGACCAGCTGCATCACGGTGTGGTATGGCGCCTGCAACGCGTTCTGCCGGAAGTCCCTCCAACGCATCGTGAGGGCAGCTGAGAGGATCATGGGTGCCCCCCTCCCCTCCCTCCAGGACATCTACAACACCCGCCTGACCCGTAAAGCCCTCTGCATTGCAGCTGACCCCACCCATCCATCCAACAGCTCCTTCAGTCTGCTTCCATCTGGGAGAAGACTACGCAGTCTTCAGGCCAGGACCAGCAGACTCAGAGACAGTTTTCTCCCCCAGGCTGTCAGGAAGCTGAACTCTCTCCCAGCCCTGCCCCCCTCCCCTCCTGCTGCCCCGTTGCCCTCCTGCTCTGCTGATCCCTGACACACATACGTCACCTACCTCATCAGCACTGACTGCACCTTCCACCAGTCCTCTAGTGCCGTTAAAAATTTAAGTACTGTACTTCAGTCACTTTATTCTCTCCTCATTTTTTTACTTTTATTTTTTTATACTATTTATATTTAGGCCTCTTCTATTTATAGTTTGTTTATTGTGCAATTTGAAGGTGTCTCCCCGTTTAACTGAAGATGAATAGAAAACGCAATTTCAATTTCTATGTATGTGTCAACATTGTAGATCTTGACAAATAAAGTTACTTGACTTGATAATTCATGCTATAATGATGCTGTGATCATTTCAACTGTTTGTTGAAAAATGATCCTAACTGCTGGTGTGTTTATATTATATAGATAGTCTCAATCTCTGTATAATATGAATGTTCCAAAAGTAAACGACTAAATAAATAAAAAAATAAATAAAGGAAAACTGCTTATTGAAGCCAGATTCAGTCTAATTTCTGTCGGTGGGGTGGCTGTGGTGCAGTGGCAGGAGGGTCGACACCTCTTCGGAAGTTGCAGGTTTGATTCCTGCCCATGTATTGAAGTGTCCTTTGGCAAGACACTGAAACCCACCTGACTCTGGAGGAAGGTTGGCGCCAGTGTTCGGCAGCAGAGCTGCCACCAGTGTGTGAATGAATGGGTGAATGTGTGTGTGACTCTAAAGCGCTTCGGGCCTTGTAGGTAGAAAAGCGCTATATAAGTATACGCCATTTACCATTTGTATGTATGTTCTATTTATAACATTAAGACCAGGTCATATGAAATTCATCATTTGTTTTTGTATAATATGTAACTCTAACGTTTTTGGAGACAGCAAAGGGGGGGTGTACTGAAATTCTTGTAACTTCTATTGTTTGAATAAAATGCTTTGTTTTGATAAAGAGGAAGTCGAGGAGTATTTTATGATGCCAGTCTGAACCTTCCCTCCTCTCAGAAGGACTGCCACGGCCACAACAGGGATTCATTGGAAGACAATTGAAATGGTTATGGTTCATGACTTCATCAAGGTTTTCTTTTAGGGTTATTAAGATGTTGACCTTTGTGGGAGTAAACCGATCAGTGTAATAATAATACCAGGAATACCACCCACAGCATTTCCAGCTACAGTGGCAACGGTACTTTGCACCGTCTGCAGCACCTGTGGAACAAAAACGAACACATTCAGTTTGAAGCAGTGATTTTACAACAAAGATCCAAAACTCATCATCATGTCATTTGTGGAACAAAGATGAAGAGTAAAAATATAGATTATCTACAGAGTTTTTAGCTGTAAATCATTTCTACAATGTCCCATATATTTGTCTAATTTAGACAAACCTGCAGCCAATAAAAACTGTCTGCTGTTGTGATAAGAACATCATTTTAGGACAACATGAAACTACAAACATGATGGAGCGATGAATCTGAGTCTTTACTTCCTGCTTCATCACCACAGTCTTCATCAAACGTTGTTTCAAACTGGACCTCTGTTTTTATCTAAGCATTTCTGTAGAATAATAAAAAATAAACGTCAATAAATGAAATGCTTTTTTTTTTTTTTCAAAACGAAGCTGCATTTGATGACTTAAAATTAGAAAGAAAAAGCAATCCGCTTTTTCCTTTTCTACTTCAACATCGCTCATTCTAACAGTTTTTTTTCTTTTTTTTCTTTTTCTTTTACCAGGAAATTCCATTGAGACTGCATCTCTTTTTCAAGGAAGACCTGGGCCAAAGGCCATCAATACAAAATAAATACAGTTAAAAAAACAACTGAAATAAAATACATTACAAAATACCGATGCAATTAAAATTGAAATGAACAGTAGGGCAATGACTAATAGGATTAATTAAAAGTGGTACAGATAGGTCAAGGGTGACATGTGCATGTTTCTTTTAAAAGCTCAGAAAGTTTTGCTTTAAAACAATTCAATGGAATAAGGTCACTTAAATGCAGAGAGTTTTGAATATTATTCCAGGAAAGCGGAGCAGCAATGGAAAAGGCTGTTTTTCCTAGTTCACTGAGGAATCTAGGGACATAAAGAAGCAAGTTGAGTGAGGAACGAGAGTTATATATGTTGTTAACAGGAGAAAGAAGACGGCACAGATATTGAGGAAGTTTTCCGAGAATGGGCTTATAGGTGAATATTAGCCAGTGTTTCTGTCGCCTGACTTTGAGTGAAGACCAAGAGAGCAGAGAGTACAGTTCACAATGGTGGGTTCTGTATGCAGAGTTTGTGATAAAAGGCAAGGCACTGTGATAAACTGTGTCCAGACTACGGAGAGTTGACGAGGCAGCATTCATGTACAGAATGTCCCCGTAATCCAAAACTGGGAGGAATTACTTAATTAAAATGATAATGAAAAGGGTATTTGATATTTCATTTTCAAAAAGTTCTCTAATAAATGTGTAGCAAAATTCATTTGGAAACATCTAATTTCATAATTTAATTGGATTAACAGAAATGCTTTTTCATTTTCACAATGTAACTGCATCAAATGACTCAAAATTTAAATAAAAAAGCAATCCTTTAAAATGCTTTTTTATTTCTACTTAATAACCGGGTATTCTGTGTCATTATTAAAAGGAAAATGCAAAGAGGGGATTGCATTTTCATTTTCACATCCCACATTGAGTCATTTGATGCAGTTACATTTTGAAAATGAAAAAGCATTTCTGTTAACCCATTTTATTTATCAACTTTCCAATTGAATTTTGCTACACATTTACTAGAGAACTTTTTGAAAATGAAATGTCAAATACCATTTTCATTATCATTTTAATTAGGTGACAGATTGAGCGGTGTTGAATAAGAAAATCAAAAAGCGGTTTGGTGGATTGCTTTTTCTAATTTTGAGTCAACAAATGCAGCTTCATTTTGAAAATGAAAAAGCATTTCTGCTTTTGACTTTCTATGCCACACAAATGCTTCAATCCGTTCTTCCCTCACCTCTAAACTCAATCTCCACATTTCTGCTCTCTTCCATTGATGGACGTTGTCCAGATGGTTGAATCCACATCACCATAGTCATTGATAAAAGTACAGAAGTGTTGTCTTTGCAGGTGATTTTGTGTGAAATGTTTTTGTTCTTTTTAAATGAATTTCACTCTAGATTCTTAGTTTGACAGCTAAACTTCTCAGAAAGTTGCTACATTTCTGACAGTCTTGTTGTGTTTCCTGTCCATCAGTCAGACTGACAGCTAAAGCACCAACAATGACCTACCTGATGAGACTCAGCTTTGCCGTAGCGCATCTCAGTGGCAAAGTGTTCACAGTTGTACTTTGTGAGATCGTACTTCAGTGAAACTCCATCAAGTGAACAGGCTTTCTTCACGATCTTATCTGGTGGAAGAGGATTGTACTTTTTATCCAGGCTGTTGTTGACTCTCCAGGTGTCCTTTCCCGCCACATCCTCAAGCTTCTCTTTCATCACAATACCGTCTACCCCACCACTGCTGGAACCTGACTGAGCATCTCAGAAGAGAAATGAGAGAAAAACTGTTATTGAGGAACACTGGTGGCTTCATTCCAGCACAGCAGGAGAAACATTTTGGATGTTCAGCCTAAACATGACAGATCAAACAATCAAATGGATGGATGGATGGATGGATGGATGGATGGATGGATGGATGGATGGATTCCTAGGATTTGGTCAACTTACTGGGTGCACCAAAGTGAATCACGTATCCGTTTCCAACGTACACAGCCCAGTGACTGTAATTACCACGGATGATCTCAATCAAGTCTCCAGGTTTTGCTTCTTTTCCATCCTGAAAGATAAAAAAACAGAGAAGAAATCTAGAAGAAGGAACACAGTTGATAAACTAACCAATGTTTAAACAGGTTAAGACTTAGAACAATCTATCACTGCATGAATCTGTTATTGGGTCAGAAGAAGTTTTTTTAAACCTTGTCTGTGTTTTTCTTCAGTAGGTGGGCTAAGCTGGATACGGATACGTTGATTAATGCTGAAAGAAAATGAAACACAAAAGTTGAACAATCAGAAAGTAGTTTTGTCCAATTCTGATGATCTGAGCTTCAACAGGTGAAGATTTTTCTCCTACTGGATCTGGTTTTTGAGACAAAAGACTCATTTGTACACAAAGTGGATCAGAACAGATTATTTCTGAACATGTGAATAAACTGAACAATAAATGTAATGACATCACAAATAAAAGGTTTATGGATATGTTAAAGTATTGAAATATAAATTCAGAAAGGCCAAGAACATTTCTTTTGATGCTAAATTCAGCCTTTTATTTCAAAAATAGATGTTTTTGTCACAGTTTGATGCTTCTATCGGGAGAAAATGAGTTGTGTAAAACAGATTCAAGTGATACTCACAAAAGATACTCATGTTCAGGCCGAGGAAGACAGAGGCTTTGTTCTGCAGATGAAGCCAAAATCAGAGTCATGATACAGATAATGCTTGATTCTTGGGATGGGGGGGGGGGGGGGGGCAGACTAAAGCATCATTCAAACCATGACAGCAGTGTTTTGCTGAACTTCTGCAGAGTTTGAGTGATTTTATTCAAATCTTAAGAAAATCAGAGAAACTAATCCCACTGTTTGGATTTTCTGAAATGATTTTACACAGAAGGATGGAAATCAGGTTATTGTTTTAGCAGAATGTTATTTGAAGGGAAGAAGGATTCAGATGAGGATTTGTTTCTTTGAGGTCAAATCTCAAAGAGCTCAACCTGGAAAGAAGCATTCGGTCTGATGGACGATTGATTCTAAAATATGCTTTTCAAGTCTTTGTGCAGCAATTTGATTAGTTGAAGAGTTTAGGGCAGCGGTGCTCATTACGTCGATCGCGATCGACCGGTTGATCTTCAAGGACATGAGGGTAGACAAAGATTTTTAAAAAAAAGTACTTCTTAGAAATCCAACAGCCAATCAAAATCCTCACGGAGAAATACGGGACTTGATTGACATCCAGAACGGCCAATACATCACTGCAGAGGCGTGTTTAAAGTCATTAAGTGCAAACTCTCTGTCATCAGAAAGTCGCTTTCTGCCCCGCGGCACATCATGTCCCCGGCAGAAGACCACTCCGGACAACCGGAGTGTTTATTGAAGCCCCCCCGCGTGTTATGGAAGCATTTGTGGAGCATAATTAAAAAGAAAAAGCAAAAGCAGAAATGCTTTTTCATTTTCAAAATGAAGCTGCATTTTTTGACTCCAAATTAAAATGAAAAAGCAATCCACCAAAATACTTATTTATTTCCTTCCTCAACATCGCTTATTCTGTCACTTAATTAAAATGAAAATGGTATTTGACATTTCATTTTCAAGACGTTCCATGGTAAATGTGTAGCATAATTCATTTAGAAATGACTAATCCGACTATTAAAATGGATTAATAGAAATGCTTTTTAATTTTCAAAATGTCACTGCAACAAATAACTCAAAATTCAAATGAAAAAGCAATATTTCAAAATGCTTTTTCATTTTCTGCTTAAAACCGCTTATTCTGTGTCATAATTAAAACGAAAATGCAAAGAGGGGATTGCATTTGCATTTTAACATCCACCCTGCAAGATCTGTAGCAATATTCATTATCAGTGAGCATTAGCAGAGGGGAGGCGGGGCGATGACGTCACTGCTTTCTCCGTGTGTCCGCCGCTGAAGTTAGCGTGCGATTCACAGCTTCTGATTTGCGAGGGCACTAAAGGAACATTCTGCTGCATTTTTCGCATTAAGATCACCTAAAACTGGGTCCTGTTCACAAACCGCTGGACCTGGACTGCTCAAACCTGGATTCCTGGATCTTAATGCGGACACAGGGATAAAGCAGTGACGTCATCGCCCCGCCTCCCCTCTGCTAATGCTCACTGGTAATGAATACTGCTACAGATCTTGCAGGGTGGATGTCTTTTTAATTATGCTCCACAAATGCTTCCATACCGTGTGTCCTCCTGCTATCAGCTCTGCAGTTCTCGCCCGATAAATACGAGCTCATTTAGGAGGCTGTTGTGTCCGTGGCACGCGCTTCTTACAGAGCCATCAGTGTTACGGCTATCAGCGCTTTTGGAGTGTCATGATGCTCCCCCCATTGCACGGTTTACAGCAAAGCCTGACATACGCTGGTTGCTGCTTTCTGTCTTTGTAATAAAATGTCTCATCTGTTAATACAGAAGTATCTTTGTGGACTTTCACTGTGTAGTTTTTAATCATCAGTACATAAACAATAATGTTCAAATAAACATTTACTAATTATATCTATATCTGACAGACAGACGACGCTGGCTAATTAGCATACCGGACAAGACGAGAGAGAGAGAGAGAGAGAGAGAGAGAGAGAGAGAGAGAGAGAGAGAGAGAGAGAGAGAAATACTCAACAGGAATAATTAGGATTTTTTTATGTCCTTTTGTTTGTAGATTTGTTTGCAGTTTGTCAAAGTAAAAACAAGTTGGCTTTGTGACTTTTGTAAGTTTTTTCTAAATAATACACAAAAAATTGATTGAATGTTATAAAATCTCACCTTTGATCCCAAAACAATTTTTTTAAATATTATTTTCTTTTTGCTGTGACGTTAAATTTTCAGAAATCAACAATAGTGAGATAAATATGTTTTGTTTTTAAAGTTAATTAAAAAACAAAACCAAACTATCTTTCTGAACTTCACACATATAAATGATCAACTCCAACATAAAATCTGCTGTGTATTATTTAGTATTTAATCAGATTTGAGGTTTAAACATCCAATAATTATCATTTGCATCAATAACTTGGTGGGTTCGATGTTTTTTCTCCCTGTTAACAATGACACAGTCATAGGATAAAATCTAGATTACAGCATCAGAGTCTGACTCTCATCGTAAATGAACTGAAACTAACATCTAAAATCCAGAATCATGACACAAATGAGAAACCTTCCCTCCAGTTTACTCACCTGCTGCAGCTCCTCTTCTTCTCTGAGTCTGGTTTCAGTTTTGCAGGATTTCTGCTGCTGAACAGCGTTTTATTCTCCACTCAAGTGTTTCTGTCACTGCCTGACTCCACTACTGTTAAGCCATTACTCTCCGGGCGAGACCACTGTTCCCTCTAAGCTGCGCGCGTGCGCAATTGCGCACTGCGGACACTCCGCGCACAGAAAATCTATGCGGCGCACAGGAAAGAAAAAAAAGAACTTGAATTCAAAATAAAATAAATACATAAAAATTTATTTGGAGCTATTTTTCAATGTGAGTCAGTGAATGTGACTGGTGACTAACTATGGCAGGCCATTTTAACATCAAAAGGCTAAGTTTGACTATCCGGAATGAACATTGTAGATATCAGCAACGTATTTCTGACTAGTCGTAATTACATTTTGGATAGTTGGAATTGTAATTCAAGATATCTGTAACGTAATTGTGACTAGTCGAAACGACCGATAGAGATATCTATAATTCAGTTTTGCCTAGTCAAAACTGAATTACAGATATCTGCAATGACGTCATTGAAAACGACATTCAACTCGTCACACATCTTAAATGACAATTGTAGATATCTGTAATTCAGTTTTGCCTAGGCAGAATGACAGTTACAGATATCTCAAACGTCATCATCACTAGCTCCTCCTGTCTTGCACGGGCTGCAGCATTAAAAAGACCATTAAAAATCGCTGGCTGCTCTACGACGGAGATTTAGGGCCACCAAAAAAAGTAAAATTAAAAGATTTTAAGTCCTAAATTAAATTTACGATATTAAGTGGAAGTGAGCATGATGATCAGCAGGTGAACGCCACACAGCAGCAGCAGACCGACTAAACTTTGTTGAAGAGGTGAGCTGAATGTTTATTGATAACGTTCTAAATGTTTGGAAATTCGTTAGTTTGATTTATGATTTATTCATGTTTTATTCATTGATGGGTGGTTTGCAGGATCTCTGCAGCCCAAAGCCGTCAGTGTCCCTGCAGATGTCCACCTGAATCCTTTCTTTCTCCATTAAAGACAAGATCTCTACGTTTCTGTGACGCTTCCGTCTGTGGAGGAGCACTTTTTGGCATTTTCAACGTTGTAATGCTAATATAACAGACTATTTTCATTCCTCTTTATTGTTTTATGTTGGATTGGGACGATTCATCTGGAGGAGAGGTGTATGTAACACTGTTTACTTCTGCATTGGTGTTGGGATGACAGGTTTATGACATAAGGTGACAGATGAACTTCAGGATATGTGAATGAAAAGGAAAATAAAGGTTGCAGCGGTTCTCTGCACCCAAACGTGTCTCTGAGCTCCTTATTAAACAGATAAAACTCCGCTTTACCGACACCAAACCCCGGAAAGCCCGCTCCACTGACAATAAACTGATTTTGAGTCGCCAAAAGGTTCAGAATCACTTTGGTTAAAGCTATCCGGAAATAAAGCAAGGCTCCGATAAACAGAAGACTTGGTGTTTTTCTCTTTTCTTTTCTCTCTTTCCGATCGCGGTCAGAAGCGCAGGGGAGATTTCCTCCGCCGAAGGTGATTCTTCTTCGGGGTTCACTTTCCTGATCGGAACCCTAAGCCTCCAGTGCGGATTAAGAACGACTCCAAAACAGTTATTCTGGGGGGGGACACCTTCTCTTTATCACGGTGCTCCGTCCTCCGAACACACAGTATCAACGCACACACCTCCGCTCCGTGCTTCACCCCCATCTCAGCACACACGCACGCATGCGCGCACACACACACACACACACACACACACACACACACTCCACAACACTTTTATCTCCTAAATTTACGAGATAAAAGTTGTAATTAAAGAAAACAAAACGTTTTTTGTAGACTGGTCCTAAAACCCCGTCGTACTGCTGCAACATGGTGCTAATCAGTGCTAATTACAAGTTAGCAGGTGCGATTTGAATGATTACAACAACACACTCTGCTCCTCCCCTAAAGTGCGATGCGGACCTAATTTGCATACAGATATCTGTGACGTCATTTCGCCTAGTCGAAACTCTAATTCAAGATATCTGTAATTACATTTTGACTATCCTGAATGAACATTACAGATATCTCAAGTTTCAGATATCTCTATTCAAGTTTCATTTCAAGATATCTGTAACTTGATTATAGATATCTACAATTAAATTATGACTATCCCTAACTCCAGTTTGAGATATCTACAACGTAATTTTGACTAGTCATAATTCCAGTTACAGATATCTACAACGTCATTTCGCCTAGTCAAAACTTAATTTAAGATATCTGAAAAGGAACATGTAGATATCTTAAATTGACTTGAATTAAAGATATCTTTAACTTGAGTTTTGACTAGTAAGAATGAAATTGTAGATATCTGAAACTGGAATTACAGATTTCTACAATTCAGTTACAGATATCCGTAATTCATGAAGTGGATATCTGTAACTGAATTGTAGATATCTGTAATTGTAAACCCCATACAAATGAATGGTGAAAGTGATGTCATTTGTCCTAGGAATAATATCTTTGAGGATATCTAAAATTACGATTACGGATAGGAAGAATGTAGTTGCGGATATCTGAAATGTTCTTTTTGACTAGGCAAAACTGAAATACAGATATCTGCAACACACATCCAGTCTAGCCTTTTAATGTTAAAATGGCCTGCCATAACTAACTGCTTTTTTTTTTTCTGTTTTTTTTTTTTTATAACTTTATTGTATGAAAGGGAATACAAAACAAAACACAATTTTACAAAATAAATTTCAGACATGCCAGGGGAGCATTTATACATACATTTTACATAAAAATATTCAGGTCTCTGCAACTTTCATACAGACATACAGCTTTCTGATTAATACTCTTGGAAATGTTACTGATATATAATTCAATCTGTTTGATTAAAACAGGGGGAAAAATAGAAGATGAAGAAAATTTACATTTATGAATATAAAATTTGCCAAAAATAATAATAAGATTAATTATGAGTTTTTTATTTGAGTCCAAGTTTTTATTATGAAAGCCAAAAATTATATACTCAAACTTTAGAATAAAGTTGTGGTGAATGTGATTTTTAATAAATTGTAAACACCTTTTCCAAAAAATTCTAACTATAGTACAATTCCAAAAAAGATGATTAATATTTTCTGGATATTCTTTACCAAAAGTACAATTAGGATCTATTGTTTTAATGAATTTTAACATGAATTGATTGGTGGGGTAAATTTTGCGAATTATTTTAAAGGAAACTTCTTTCATTTTATTATTTATCATAAATTTTTGGGTGACACTCCAGCCTTTCTTCCAAATACTGTCAGGAACAAAACGTCTCCAGTAGGTTTTAGTACATGGTACAGAAATTACATCCCTTTGAAACAATACACATATTTTTTTGTTGATATTCTTGTGGGTAGGGGTAAAACATATTTTTCCTGTGGTGGTGTCAGTTGCATCCATAGAGGGCATTTCTTCATTTGTAACAGTCATTTTAAACATTTGGCATATTTCTTTGGAAACAGCATCAAACACAATGGCATATTCTTTAGGAGTCACAACCAAATTATATTTAGTGTTGAATTCTGTATACCTTAATAAACGCCCGTTAGTGTCAAAAAGTTGGCCCACCAGTAGAATTTTTTTCTTAAACCAATGTGGAAAAAATAAAGATTTATTCTTGTATAATAAATATTTGTTGTTCCAAATAAAGAAGTTATAGGGAGAGAAGTTGTGTTTGTATAGAAGTGCCCATGAAAGAAGAGCTTGTTTGTGGAATGCTGATAGTTTAGCTGGTATTTTCTCAACATTGTAATGACAAAGGAGAAGAAAATTAAGGTTGCCTAAGTTTGAAAATATAAAATGTGGAAATATATTCCAAATTGAAGTAGGATTTTTTAGGTAAGATTTGATCCAGTTTATTTTAAATGTGTTATTTAGGGTTGTAAAATCAAGAAAGTTTAGTCCTCCATTCTCGTACGAGTTCATTACAACAGATTTTTTTAAATAATGTATACGTTTTTTCCAGATAAAGTTAAATAAAATTTGGTCAACAGATTTTAGTGTTTGATTGTCCACGTACAGAGATAACGCAGAGTAAGTGAGTCGAGAGATTCCCTCTGCCTTTGACAGCAAGACTCTGCCCTTTAGGCTCAAGTCTCTCTGAAGCCATAAATTAAAACGTTTTTTGGTTTTCTCTATTACAGGACTGAAGTTTAAGGAACTTCTCTCCAGTTCGTTTTTGGTGATGGTAATCCCTAGATATGTAACACTTTCTTTGATGGGAATTTCACATATAGATCCTGTTTGATCATTTTTGATAGATATCAATTCACATTTTTTATTGTTAAGGTGAAGTCCAGAGACATTAGAAAAAGCATTTATTAGATTTAGTGCTCGAGGAATTTGATTGCAATCTTTCAAAAAAAGGGTTGTATCATCAGCTAATTGGCTAATGAGAATCTCTTTGCCAAATACAGAAATGCCTTCCAAATTATTCATAGTTATGTAATCTGCCAGAGTTTGAGTAGCTAACAGAAATAGATAGGGCGAGATGGGGCAACCCTGTCGTATTCCTCTTTTAATATTAAAACGGGGAGAAGTACCATATTTTAGTTTTACTGAGCAGTTAGCATTACTGTATAATAGTTTTATTGCATCGCAAAAATAAGAGCCAAAACCGAATTTGTGAAGGCAGCTAAAAATAAATGTGTGATTAATTGAATCAAAAGCTTTATAGAAGTCCAAAAAAAGAATGTAACTTTCATCTGTTATTAAATGTGAATAATCTAAAATATCTAGTACAAGCCGGATGTTATTAGAAATATGTCTTTTGTGCATAAATCCTGACTGGGTTTCTCCAATTACAGAGTCCAAGGCTGATTTCAGTCTGTGAGCAAATACAGAGGCAATAATTTTATAATCATTATTCAATAAACTGATCGGGCGCCAGTTATCAATATTGAGAGTGTCTTTTTTGGGTTTTGGGAGGAGAGTGATCACTCCTTGATTCAGTGTTGGAGGAAGAGTGCCGTGGCGAAGGCTTTCTAAGAAGACCTCCGTTAGAAAAGGAGCAATTGAAATACCAAATTGTTTGTAAAATTCCCCAGTTAATCCATCTGGTCCAGGAGATTTGTTATTTTTCAGTTTGTTTATTGAAGTCAGTATTTCGTTAACAGTGACAGGAGAGTCACAGATTTCACGTTCAGAAGGATTAATAAAATGTGAGTTAATGTTATCTAGAAACTGTTGGGGATTGTCAGTGGAATCATTAACAGCATAAAGTTTACTATAGAAAGAACTAACAAATTTAGCAATAACACAGGGGTCTGAGTTTAGTTGGCCATCAATATTTAACTGGTGTAATGTATTTGATTTAGCACAATGCTTTTCTAATTGGAAGAAGTAAGAAGAATTACTTTCACCCTCTTCCAGCCATTTTAGTCGAGATCTGACAAAGGCGCCTTCAGCACGATTTTTATAAATCTCATCCAGTTTATTTTGTAAAGAAGTTAAGTTTATTTTGTCCTCTTCAGACTGATTTGCTGGACATATTTGAGATAATCTTGTTATGTCATTAATGACTCTATCCTCTTCTTCCTTCCTGGACTTATTTAAATTATAACTAAGTTTTCTAAGATAGTTTGCTATATCATATTTGAATAATTCCCAATTATTACTATAAGAGTTTTCAGCTTCAGCTTTTTCAAAGTAATATGAAACAGTTTCAGAAATTTCTTTTTCCACAATATCAAGCTTAAGTAGAGAGTTGTTTAGGATCCAGTTATTTTGGCTTAATTTAAGAGAAATCTGTATTGCTTTGTGATCAGAAAGAGGAGAGGGAAAAATATCAATAATTATATCATCTGTATCTAAACAATCAGAAACAAGCCAGTAATCAATACGAGATTGGCGGGAGCCATTTTTGTTGCTCCATGTAAAACTTGATTTTGTTTGAAATTTTTCTCTCCAAGGATCTTTTAAGTTAAATTTTTGTATAAATGAGAGAAGTTCAGTATTAGGATTATCAATTTGTGGGGGCCACCTATCCAGTCGACAATCTAACACCATATTCAGGTCTCCTCCAATGATAATAATTGCATTGGGATGTTTGTTTAAACATTCTATTAAATCATTTTCTATTATGGAAAGGAGTTGAGAATTTTCATGTTTCGTATTGTAACCGTACACATTTATTACTATAAAAGTATTTTTTTCATGGGCTAAGGTCATACGGACAAAATGACCCTCAGTGTCACATTTATGTGAAAGAATGTCACCTTCACATTTATGTTTTACCGTAAGAGTGCCAGCTGAGTGCTGACTACCATGAGAGAGGAAAATGTTATCACCCCATTGAGATCTCCAAAAATTGGCATCATCTTTTGTAGAGTGAGACTCTTGAAAAAGAAAAAATCTGTGTTTAATTTTTTGGCAAACAAGAAAAGAGCTTTACGCTTAGTAGCATTTTTTAACCCCCTGGCATTCAATGAACCTAAAAATAAAGACATAACAAAGAGAAGATAATAAAGTAAAAACTTTAGCTGGTGAGCTGTGTTGCATCAACCAGTGTGCTAAAAATAAATAAGAAATAGGAAAATAAACTTTAAATATTTACATTTACGCTAATGTAAGATTCAAATGGATGATAAAATCTGCTGAATTAAACACATTGACTTGAACTTATGAACCAGTAGAACTTGACGACCATATTAAAAGATATTAACATGAATGGCTGATGGATGAGCTGATATCGTTGGGTAGAAGGTCCAGTGTTTAGGTCTCAGCCAGGCCGACTTCTTTACCGTTGATATATGCTCGAGGACCGACGTAGTAAGCGGTTTTCCCTTCTCGTCTGGCTGCCTCAATCATTGGCCACAGTGCCGCTCTTCTCTCACGATCTGCCGCACAGAGATCTTCGGTGAAGTGGAGATGGCGCTCTTTTAGAAAAGAGCTGTTTTTCGCAGCTTTCCACACGGCGTCTCGGAGGGTTCTGGAGGTAAACTGTACGATGATTCCTCTGGGTTTCCTTTCATTTTCCTTCATTTTTCCCAACCGGTGAACAACGTCAATCACGTCAGGCAGCTTGCTTTTTGCTTCAGGAAAAACACTTTGGCAGATCCTGATGGTTTCCTTCTTTACCTCTTCTTTGGCCACAGTCTCTGGTACTCCGTACAGTTTTAAATTCCAGCGTCTCGAGTAACGTTCGGACTCGATAAGTCTTTCTTGTAGCTGGAGGATGGTGGTGCCATCTTTGTTTGTTTTCCTTTCAATTACGTCAACTCTCTTCTTTAAATCTTGGATTTCACCAAAAGCAAAGTCAACTGATTTCTTAAGGTCTTCAATTTTAAGTGAGTTGGTATCAGTTGTTCCAAGCTGTCAAAGCGAGTGTTGATCAGTTCTGACAAAACAGTTACGATTTCCTGGTTACCGTCAACACTTCTCTCACCTTTGGGAGTTGCAAACAATGCCTTCTTGTGCGCAGGTTCTTTGCAAGGTGTTCCGTCCTCTGAGAGAGGTAAGGGGGGGAATTCTTCCTCTCCACACATATCTTGGTCGTCAGGAACTTTAATGTAGTCGTGATCCGCATTGCCCGAGTTATTGCCGCTAGCAGTTGCGTTGTTAGCATTAGCCAAACTTTTATTTTTTTGCTTTGAGCTTCGTTTTCTATCTCCAGAAGCCATTTTAAGGGTAGCAGACATCCCGGGTCTTCAGAGTCAGCAGGAAAGATTATTCAACATTTAAGTTTAAAGTTTTCCAAAGTAATAATAACTTTTTAGCGCAGCTGGATGAAAAGGAGCGTCTGCTCAGGCTGCCATCTTGGACCGCCTGCACATGATTTTTGAACTGTAGATTCGGACAGCACTACAAAATGGCGACTGCACCCCTACTGCGACTGCACCCCTATATAGTGCACTATATAGTGCACTATATAGGGGTTAGGGCGGTAATTCGGACACAGCCTTGAAGTAGGTTTTCCTGGGACTGCAGATGTTTTTCGGTTTGTCTTTAACTTCGGCCGGTAAAATCGGAAAAGGTGATGAGAATTTGAAGCTTGATTTTCATTTTTAATAACTTTTTTTAAAGTAAGTCGAGATAAAAATGAAAACTGTTGTTCAGGCACTGATGATCATTGCTGCTCCATATCTGAACCCATAATTATGAAACAGAATTGGAATGATTTCTTTAAGTGATTATCTAAGACTTCAAACAGACAACAAGCAGAGTTCACAGCAAACAAACTTTATTACAACAGGGAAAAATCAGATGAAGATGAAATGGAAACTTTAGTTTTTTCCAAAGAGAAAAAGTTACAGAAATATTTAGTGAGCTTCCTTAAAAAAATCTTCAGCTCATGTTAGGATGTTATTAATAGAATATAATTCATGTTATAATGATGCTTTGATCATCTCAACAGTTGAAAGTTTCCAGTTAGGATCTCTGAAGTCCAAGAATGAAAGCGGCTCCAGCTATTATTGCTGCAGCAGAAGCCATCAGTCTTCCAATGATGGTTTCGTGTTTCACATCCTGGACCTGCATCAGCAACAAAAGACTCATGTCAACAAGATGCTGCTATTAGTGCAGTGTGTTTATATTACATAGCTACTCTCAATCTCTCATGGATCTTGATTGAAGATCCAGAATGGACTCTTTGATCTTCTTATTTTCCTCAGAGAGTCGGCTCATTCCATCAAAGATAGAACTTACCGACTCTCTCAGCGCTGAGTTCTCCACGGTCAGGGATTCCACTTTTGGGAAAATTCTAGCGCGTCCTTGATTTCTTGGAATTTCCGATGAAGAACCTCCAGGAGGGAAAGACGGCTGTCGAACTGGACAGCTCCGCTTGGTGGGGGAGGCTGACTTGCCTGACTGAGGGGTTTTTCCCATGACAAAGTGCTCGTACTTCTCGTTGATGTAGGGCATCAGGCTGTCCAGGTCCTCCTCCTCGCTGCTCTCCAGGACGGTCGGAATTTACCTTCGGTAAATCCGAGGAAAAAATAGTATTATGCTTATTCCCAAAAAAGAAAAAGAAGGGGGGGGGTGCAGCTTGTTTTCTTTAGTTTTTCAGGATTAGATCATCTTAATTTCCACCAAGATCTCGGCCAGATCCACGTCACAGCTTCATGCGATCCCGCACCACTCCCCTTCTCTGTGGATCCTGTCATAGGCTTAGATCCACAAAGACACCATGCAGATCCTTCTGATCTTCTCTGTTCTTCTGCAGAAATATCCTCAAAGCAAACATCTGAGGTTCTTTCTCTGCATTAAAACCAAACTGTTGGTCACAAATGTCTGACCTCTGACCTCAGTCTAGCATCCTCTACTCTTCCTCATAACTTCATCATGTTTGTGGTAAGTGGCCACTTTAAGCCACGTTGCAGTCTCTCTGTGTAACTTCACTGCAGTAAAACAGCTGTGAACTGAAGCAGATTTCCTGGAACTCCAGACGTTTTTCTGTTTGTCTTTAACCCTCACTTCTGCTGGTAAAATCTGAAAAGGTGTTTGAGAATTTAGCTTTTTTAAAGTCAGCTCAGATGAAAATGAAAACTGTTGTTTGTTCATTACTGCTTCATATCTGAACCCAGAATCTCTGAAACAGAATTGGAATGATTTGTTGAAAAGATTCTGTACGACTTCAAACAGACAACAAGCAGAGTTCTCAGCAAATGAACTTTATTACAACGGAGAAAAATCAGATGAAGATGAAATGGAAACTTTTGGTTTTTGTAAATAAACAAAAAAATAAAGAAAAACTGCTTGTTGGAGCCAGATTCAGTCTAATTTCAGTCGGCGGGGCGGCCGTGGTGCAGTGGCAGGGCGGTCGACCTCTCTTCGGAAGATTGCAGGTTTGATTCCTGCCAGTGTGTTGAAGTGTCATATTTGTCAAGAAACTGAACCCCACTTTGACTCTGGTGGAAGGTTTGTGCCAGTGTGAGGCAGCGGAGCCGCCACCAGTGTGTGATTGAATGGGTGAAAGGGTGAATGGGTCTTTGACTCTAAAGCGCTTTGGGCCTTCAAGGAAGGTAGAAATCGCTATGCAAGTATACGCCATTTACCATTTTTATGTATGTTCTATTTTCAACATTAAAACCAGATTATATTATGAAATTCGTTTTTTTTTTGTATAATATGTAGCTCTAACTTTTTGGAGACAGTAGGAGGGGGAGGAAAAGCTTTTCTGAAATTCTTATAACTTCCATTGTTTGAATAAAATGCTTTGTTTTGATAAAGAGGAAGTCGAGGAGTTTTTTATGATGCCAGTCGGAAACCGCCCTCCTCTCAGAAGGACTGCTGTGGCCAAAACACCGATTAAATGGAAGGCAATTGAAATGGTTATGGTTCATGACTTCATCAATGTTTTCTTTTAGGAGTCCAACAACTCTACAATCACTGAAATAATGACAACAGGAGCACCAAGCGCAAGAGCTCCAAGTGTAGAGAAGAATGTTCGCGCTGTCTGCGCCTGTAGGAACAACAACAAAGAATTTATTCAGTTTGATGCAGTGATTTTATAACAAAGATCCAAAACTCATCATCATCTCATTCGAGGAACAATGACAAAGAGTAAAAATAAATAATTATCTACAGAGTTCTAACAATGTCCCATTTATTTTTCTATTTAAGACAAACCTGCAGCCGATAAAAACTGTCTGCTGTTGTGATAAGAATATCATTTAAGGACATGAAGCTATTAACATGATGGAGCGATGAATCTGAGTCTTTACTTCCTGCTTCATCACCACAGTCTTCATCAAAAGTGGTTTCAGTCTGGAGCTCCGTTCTTCCCTCACCTCTAAACTCAATCTCCACATTTCTGCTCTCTACCATTGATGGACGTTGTCCAGATGGTTGAATCCACATCACCATAGTCATTGATAAAAGTACAGAAGTTTTGTCTTTGCAGGTGATTTTGTGTGAAATATTTTTGTTCATTTTAAATTAATTTCACTCTAGATTCTGAGTTTGACAGCTAAACTTCTCAGAAAGTTGTTAAAACCAGTTTGATTTCTGACAGACTGTCTTGTTGTGTTTCCTGTCCATCAGTCAGGCTCACAGCTAAAGCACCAACAATGACCACCGGGGGACAGTCTACCAGCTGTCCCCAACCTACCCCCTTCCTCATATAACCTCATATTAGGGTGAAGGGGTGGGGGGTTTAGCCTGCGATGCGCCTTGGGGGGGGGGCTACTTGGCAGTGGTCCCCCTCCCATGGTTGCCGTATGGAGTGGGCCCCCCCTCTTTCGGTTTTATTTGCACTTTAGACATGTAGGGCCCTTGGTAGGGGGGGTGCTTGGACATCACTGCCAGCAAGCAGCAGATGTCCTCCTAACACCCTACCCGCCAATTTTAACCGCACCTTAGACACTTAGGGACCCTTGGTGGGGAGGGTGAGGGGACATTACTGTGAGTAATCAGGAAATGTCCCCTCAGTGCCCTACCCACCAATTTTAACTGCACCCCCCTTAGTACACACACTTTACTCCTCAAGATATACATTCAAACACACCCACATGCACACACACACACCCTCACAAACACACACACACATTTTGCAAGGAAGGTGGGAACTAGGTCCATCTGTCCCATACCCCATCCCTAGTGGGGGGTACGGGGCCCTTGGCAACGGCAGCCGTGTCCCCTGGGTGCCGGTTCCCTGGGCCCGGCGATGCTCTCTCTGCACGGGGGGGGGGGTTTCACATTACACCTGAGCGGGGGGTGTCCGTATCCCTGTGGGGTGGGTTCGGGTCTTTGCCCCTGAGCACTGGGCCCCGCCCAATCCCCAACTGTGGCCGAGCCTGGTCGGGCCATGTTTACATGTGCCCCCCTCCTGGGCGGGGACGGCTGGCCCCTGCCTTGCTCCTTCCTGGACCAACCGTGGGCCGGGTGGGTGGCTGCCTGGAGCGCGGAGCGGGTCTCCCTTGGGGGGTCGTGGCTCGTACCTGGGGTTGGGGCGGGGGGATACCCAGAACTCCTGGGTGGTGATGGGGTGCTCGTCTGGGGCTGTGGGCGCCCTTCTCGGGTTGGGCCCTCCTGGCGCGGCGGGGGGCTGCTCTCCTGGTTGGGCTGGGGCGGCGCTCTCTTTACCCCCCATGCCTCCTTGCTCGCTGGCTCTGGGGGCCTCGCGGTGGTCCTGCTGGTCCTGGCCTGGGTGGCGGATGTGATCGCCTGGGGGGCGGTTGTTACCTGCCTGCTGCCGTGTGGCGTTGGGGGTTCTGGCTGCCGCTGCTGCTGCGGCGGGGGTCTGGGTATGGGGGTGGCTGGGCGCTCCTCCTCCTTCTTTTCACATTCCAACATCCATTTAGAAGAACATAAACACTCACCTGAACACAGGTGTTAGCTCACCTTTGCACTAATAGTTTGCATGATTGAATGAACAAAATATTTCACACCAGCTGGGTTGAAGGCATGAGTATGCATGTGTGCACATTATTCATATTGTGTACATTTTGACATGTGGACATTTTTGCAGCTAATAGGTGTGTTTATAATATCTGAGTGTGTGTGTGGATTACATTTGAACCTTACCGTAATGTTAAACATCCAACGTATTGCTTTTGGGCTGCTTCATGGTTTTATCCCCCACCTCTCATATTATCACCCTCCCCCCCCACTCTAGCATCCCTCTCTATTCTTCCCTCCTTTCATTTTCCGTCCGGTCCAACATCAAAGATTTTCAAATACGATTGAAATTGATAAAGTTTGGCCTCAATTACAAAACGCGTTTATTCAGTCATACCTCTGGTGTGTCTGAAGATTCATAATCTCTGTTGTTAAAGTAAAATATGTCCAACAAAAGAGGCCCTGAGCGCTCATCTGTTTGCCCAGCTGTTGGACAGGACAAGTTAAAAAAAAAAAAAAAACGTACCAACAACGACCTACCTGACGAGACTCAGCTTTGCCGTAGCGCATCTCAGTGGCAAAGTGTTCACAGTTGTACTTTGTGAGATGGTACTTCAGTGAAACTCCATCAAGTGAACAGGCTTTCTTCACGATCTCATCTGGTGGAAGAGGTTTGTACTTTTTATCCAAACTGTTGTTGACTCTCCACTTGTCCTTTCCCGCCACATCCTCAAGCTTCTCTTTCATCACAATGCCGTCTACCCCACCAATGCTGGAACCTGACTGAGATTCTCAAAAGACAAATGAGAGAAAAACTGTTATTGAGGAACACTGGTGGCTTCATTCCAGCACAGCAGGAGAAACATTTGGATGTTCAGCCTAAACAGGACAGAAACTTTGATCTGTGCAGCTTAAGCTACTGAAACAATCAAATGGATGGATGGATGGATGGATGGATGGATGGATGGATGGATGGATGGATGGATGGATGGATGGATGGATGTTGATCCTGTTTGTCTTGTGGCTCAGATTCCTGCAGACAGACTCAGCTGAGGTCACGGCGGAGACGTTTTCATCTATGATGCGAATAAACAAAAACAAAAAAAATGTCTTTATTAAAATACTCAACAATTGTGATTTTTTTCTGTCCTTTGTCTTTTGCGTGATTTGTTTGCAGTTTGTCAAAAGTAAAAGTGAGTAAACTTTGGGACTTTGATGGTTGTTTT
>CM074505.1:27305267-27372210 GCA_037389245.1 Oryzias sinensis | reverse complement strand
GGTCAAAGGTCAATCTTTCTTCCAAAAAAATGTTGTCAGTCTATTCTCCAACAATGCTCCAACATCTTCAAAGGTTTTTGGTCCAAAATCCAGAGTGGAGCTGGTAGGACGTGATCATTTCAGCCTCAGATTTGGGATCTGTCATCTCTCTGCCACCGTGACACCGAGTGATGAGTTCATGCTCCAAAGCGGCCCGATCGCTGGCTTTAGGGACTATTCCAAAAGCTTTCAATGATGGCGGGGAATGAACATTAGGAACAGATGACGGCTTGAAATGTCTGCCGTTGGTTTCTGATCCAGACAGAAATTCAATCAAATGTCTGTGAATCCATGATTTCCTTAGAATCTTTGACTCTAGATTCAGATCCATCTGGTTCAAAAGATGAAACTGCAGCTAAAAGTCTTTCAAAAGTCCAAATCCTCAAAGATAAAACAGAAAGTTCCTAGAAAGTCAAATGAAAAACAATCAGATTGTCTCAGATAAACCCGTTTGGAAGTTAAAGCATAGAAACAAAGAAAGTTCCAGAAGCTAAAAGCCTTAAATAAAGAAAAGTCCAAAGAAAAACAGAAATCCACATTTGGATCAGTAAAGACATGAATTCTCCAGAAACATCCAGAAACAGCTCTGAGCAGCAGCCATGAAGGGACTGAGAACAGACGGACATCAAAGCAGAATCCAAGCAGCACCTTCATCCTGATGAAGCTCCGCCCTCTGACCTTCAGCAGTCATCTCCAGGCTCCGCCCCCAGTCTGTGACGGCTGGATGATGCTGTCCTCCACCTGCAGCTGGACCTGGATGTTCTCTCAGACCATGTGGCCTCATGGATCAGAAGGTTGAGGGTTCAAGTCCCTTCATGGTTGAAGTCAGACAGAAAGTGAAGAAGAGGGAACATTCAGAGCAGTTTCTGTGCTGTTTGCTTCCTCATGAGTCACGTCTAGATCAGGTCTGGATCCCAGTCAGAAAGTGATCAGGAAATCTGCAGATCAAACCTTCATTTACTGAAATGGAAAACATCAACTAACTTTCTACAGATTCTACTTCCATTCATCAACTCCAACAGGAAGAAGATTTACAATCAATCAAATCTGTTGATTTCCTGACAAACGTTGTTTTCTCTTCCTGTTTGAATGTTTGATTGTTTTCAAACATGAAGAGAGTTTTTTTTCCTGTTTTTAGCTTGAAATTTCTGTTGAAATGTAAAGGTTCATTCAGAATTCCCCAGTGGCCTCATGTTGGAGGAGGGGCTTCATGAGATGCTGCTGGGGGCGGAGCAGAAGCTAAAGAGTTGGAAAACATGCCCAAAGCTGCAGCACCACCTGCAAAAAGATGCTTCCTCTTCAGGCTCCGCCCCTCCACATCATGAGCTGCAAGGAGAAGAAAGATCAGAGTTTCTGCTGAGCTGCTATTGGAGCTTTTAGGGGGGCAGATCTTTAGGAACATAAACATCAGGAACTTCCTGTTTGAGTCTCTTGATTTTAGGATCATCAAGCCAGAATCCAAGCAGCACCTTCATCCTCATGAAGCTCTGCCCTCTGACCTTCAGCAGTCATCTTCAGGCTCCGCCCCCAGTCTGCAGCAGCTTCATCTGCTGCCTCCATCCTCTCTCTGTGAGTCTCTGCAGAGTTTTTCTGCAGCTGCTGGTTTTTCTGCAGCAACAGCAGCATCAGAGCCAGAGAGCCAAAGAAAGTGGAAAGTCTGAGAAGGAAGCAGCTCTGAAGCTCTGCAGCTGACGGTGCAGCTTCAGGACTCATGAGGAGGAGCACATGCACGGCTCTGATGCTGCTGAACGTCTGACTGAGATGATCCACATTCAGAAGAGAGTTTCAGAGTGAAAGACGTGTGGAAGAAGAGAATCCTGAAGGTTTCTGTGCAGACATGAACTCAGTCAGAGAGCGTCTGAATGTTGGAGGATCCAGAAGAAACCAGGAGCTCATGAAGGTGGTTCTGTTGGAGCAGAGAGCAGAACTCTGATCCCAGTTTCAGGAACAATGCAGGCTCATGTTCTGGACTGAAGAGTTCTCCTGAAATGTTCTGTTCAGACTTCTTCAGGATCACATCTGTGTGTGAATGTGGAGGTTTGTCTGAACCAAGCTGCAGCTCACTTTGAAGCTCCTTCAGGCTCACACAGCAACAATGACAAAGACTGAAGCTGCTGTGCTGCCCTCTAGTGGCAAACATGGCATCTGCAGCACACATTTCTGCTTGGTTATTGGTTTCTGCTCTCATAGAAAGAAACAACAAATATTTAATCTTAATACTAACCAACAGTCCACTCAGACAATGTTTCCTCCTTCAGTGTCACATCCAGAAACACTGAACAGTCTTCATCAGTGAAGAAGATTCTCATCTTCTCACCAGCTTCCTGCTCTGAAGGAAACATCTTCATTCATCATCATGGACAGCCAGACCAACCTCTGGAGAAACACAATCCTCTAGTTCCAGACTAAAGAAATGATCCCTGAAAGTAGAGTCTTAGTGAGTTCTGGATGTTGTTTGTCCTCTTCTGTCTGCAGACAGGAACTCCTGCTCCTGGTCTCCTCCTGCAGATCACAGACTCACACCTCCTCCAATCAGACTGCAGCTTGTTTCTAAATGAAAAAAAAGCATTTTAGTTCTTTTCAATCATCAAAGTAACCTATAAGTGAAATGTTGAAATAGCTTCAACTACACCAAGTTTTCCCCAACATCTTTGTCCAGTTGTGTCAAACTATCTTCTTCTCTGTTGGGTTCAGCTGTCTCAGAGATTAGTAGTCATCCTAAAGCCTTCATCTATCTGATCACAGATGGATCGGTCCTTCTGGAACCTTATCAGACATATCAGGAACCTTCACTAAGCCTCATCCTATGTTCATCTTTACTCTCCATGAAGTGACTGCAGCAGGAATTGTGAGACCAAACTGTTAACTTAGCAGTCTGTGATCTGCAGGAGACCAGGAGCAGGAGTTCCTGTCTGCAGACAGAAGAGGACAAGAAGAAGATGTGAGAAGAAAGTCCAGAATGAATCCACTCTGACTTCTGATCAGTCAACATGGCGCTGCAGGAGCAGCAGCTAGTTACAGCAGCTCTCTCTTTTCTTCTCTTTTCTATTGTTTTTTGGCCCGCTCTACGGCTTTTCTTTTATGTGGTCAATGCTTTTTGCAAGTCTGCACATAAGGAGACCAATTTTATTATTTTTGCGTTCTGTTTTTCATTGTTTTTTAGCTTGTTTGGGGGGGTGTCGGCGGACCCCCTCAGCTTCGCACATGGCTCCATTGTTTATTCCAGGGATCAGCTGTTGGCTCTGCGCGGCCCTGCACCTCTCTACACCGAAAGACCTGAAGTTCCACCTGAAATTCGGAGGAAACGGAGAGGCTGCAGAGCAGGACGTAGGCTTCGGGAGAGGAGATGGAGGTACCAACCATACGTTCCATCCATCATTATGGGAAACGTCCGTTCCCTCTCCAACAAGATGGACGAGCTGACGGCGCTGACCCGGTTACAGCAGGAATACAGGGAGTGTAGCCTCATGTGTTTCACTGAGACGTGGCTGAATGAATCGACACCGAACTCCGTGGTCGCACTGGATGGATTCAAACTGGTTCGGGCGGACAGGAGTTTGAGAGACAGTAGTAAGAAGAAGGGAGGAGGACTGGCGGTGTTTATTAACGAGAGATGGTGCAACCCGGCGCACGTCTCTGTGAAGGAACAGTTTTGCTCCCGTGACATCGAGGTTCTCGCTGTGGGCATCCGGCCGTATTACATCCCGAGGGAGTTGTCTCATGTTATAATTTTTAACGTGTACATCCCTCCATCGGCTGACGCGGACGCAGCCTGCGAGCGACTCCACGGAGCGGTGACGCGCATGCAGACCCGGCACCCGCAGGCGCTGCTTCTCATCAGCGGGGATTTCAACCATGCCTCGCTCTCCTCCATTCTCCCCACTTTCACTCAGTATGTTAAGTGCCACACTAGGGAGAACAAGACGCTGGACTTAATGTATGCTAACGTTAAGGACGCATATGACTCCAACCCCCTCCCCCCACTCGGCCGCTCTGATCACAACCTGGTGCATCTGGTTCCTGAATACAAACCCAGGGCAAAAAGAGAGCCACCCAAGAAGAAGAAGTCAGTGAGAGCGTGGACTGATGAGGCCAGGGAGAGACTGAGAGACTGTTTCCAGACCACAGACTGGGAGACACTCTGCAGCTCTCATGGAGATGACATGGAAAGCCTGACCCACTGCATCACTGACTACATCAGCTTCTGTGTGGAGAACACTGTACCAACTCGGAGGGTGCGGTGTTTCTCCAACAGCAAGCCCTGGGTGACCCCTGAGCTGAGAGCCCTACTGAAGGAGAAGAGGAGGGCTTTTATTTCGGGGGACAGAGAGGAGCAGAGGAGAGTTCAGCATGAACTCAAATACAAAATCAGACAGGCCAAGAACAGCTACAAGAGGAAGCTGGAGGAGCGGCTGGAGAACAACAACGTCCGAGGTGTGTGGAGAGGTCTAAAGACCATCAGTGGTCACGGACAGAGAGCAGACACGGTGACGTCTGATGAAGACCAGGGCCTGGCCAACGAGTTAAATCTGTTCTTCAACAGGTTTGACTCCAGCCCTCCCCCTCCACTTCACACATCTCCAGCCCAGCAGCTAAACCAACCCCCACCCCCAATCACTCTCATCACTGCACACCACCCCCATCCACAGCCGTACCATCTCTGCCCCACACCTCCACCCCCCTTTGCCTCACTTCTGATCAGGTGAGGAGAGAACTGAGGCGACTTAAGACCAGGAAAGCTGCAGGTCCAGACGGCATCGGACCCGGACTGCTCAGGGACTGTGCTGACCAGCTTTGTGAGGTGGTCACTTACATCTTCAACCTGAGCCTGAGTCTGGAGACGGTCCCAGTCCTGTGGAAGACCTCCTGTGTGGTTCCGGTTCCTAAGATGGCGCACACTAAGGAACTAAACCACTACAGACCAGTAGCCCTGACCTCCCACTTGATGAAGACCATGGAGAGGCTCATCCTCAGCCACCTTCGCTCAGTGGTCAGCACCGCAACAGACCTGCTGCAGTTTGCCTACAGGCCGAACATCGGGGTGGATGACGCTGTCATCTACCTGCTGCATCGGGCGCTGACTCACCTGGAGGACGCCGGAACCGCTGTGAGGGTCATGTTCTTTGACTTCTCCAGCGCCTTCAACACCATATGGCCAGCTCTGCTGAGAGAGAAGCTGGAAGGGGCTGGAGTGGACAGACGACTGACTGCATGGACGACCGACTACCTCACCAACAGACCACAGTATGTGAGGCTACACAACTGTGTGTTGGATGTGGTGGTCTCCAGCACTGGTGCTCCTCAGGGGACGGTGCTCTCACCGTTCCTCTTCACCCTTTATACCTCAGACTTTACATACAACACCGGCAGTTGTCACCTCCAGAAGTTCTCTGACGACTCGGCCATTGTTGGCTGTGTGTCGGGGGGGAACGAGCTGGAGTACAGGTCAGTCATCAAGGACTTTGTGGACTGGTGTGAGCGTAATCACAAGTGCTTGAACACCAGTAAAACAAAGGAGATGGTGATTGATTTCCGGAGGAGAACACCACAATTCACACCAGTGAGCATCCAGGGCTCGGACATTGAGGTAGTGGACAGTTTTAAGTACCTGGGTGTTCACCTCAACAAGAAACTTGACTGGACTCAAAACACAGATGCCCTGTATAAGAAGGGCCAAAGTCGCCTCCACCTTCTGAAGAGACTGAGGTCTTTTGGAGTGTGCAGGCCTCTCTTAAGGACATTTTATGACTCTGTGGTAGCCTCTGTTATCCACTACGCTGTGGCCTGTTGGGGAGCAGGCAGCACAGACCAGGACAGGAAGAGACTCAACAAGCTGGTCAGGAGGGCCAGTTCTGTCCTGGGCTGCCCACTGGACTTTGTGGAGGAAGTGGGTGAAAGGAGGATGTTGGCCAAGCTAACATCCATCATGGACGACACCTCTCACCCACTACATCAGACAGTGGAGGTGCTGAACAGCTCTTTCAGTGGCAGACTGTTACACCCCCCATGCAGGAAGGAACGGTTCCGCAGGTCATTCATCCCAACAGCTGTAAGACTGTACAATGCCACAGTTTAAATATGCATGTACAAACCGGTTTTCATACATCCATAGCTCATCTGTATATTCTGTGTCTTTACTTTATTTATTTAATTTTATTATTAGGCATAACATGTGTTATGTTGTAATAGTGTACATAATTTATTACTTACTTTTTACATTTTTTATATTTTTGCACATTTTTTGTATTTGTATACTTGCACATTTGGGAACACCCCTCACTTTTGCACATTGCTGTCACTTTTCTTTTCTCTGCTCTTTGGAACGGCTGTGACAATTGAATTTCCCCAATGTGGGATCAATAAAGAATATCTATCTATCTATCTATCTATCTATCTATCTATCTATCTATCTATCTATCTATCTTATCCAATTTTGCCAACTTAAATGAATTACTTTTATTGGTAACAAATAATTGAGTAAATTTATTCAACCTCATTTCACATCTATAAAACTCAACAATTGTTTATACAACTCAAATTTACATATTTATCTAACTAAATGTCATATTACTCCAATTCAATTAATAATTTTTCCATCCTAATTAATTGTAATTCTTGAACTCTCATATGTCTAAGTTTGAGCCGGCAGATATTCTCATTTTTATAACAATAAAAAGAACGACAAAATATACCTAGAAGGCACTCACACATTTACAAATTTTCCAACACTCTCAGGGGTGCTATATAAACTCATCATCCTCTCCCTCCCTCTCACTCATGGTGCACAGATGTAAGCATAGTAGGACAAAATAACGCGGCAAAACACGGTAAAACAGCTAAACAACTACATATATTTGGTCAAAAACCCACACTTAAACCCAAATCCGTCCAGGCAGGCAAAGGGAATGATATCCCAGAATCCCTTGCGGTGCCGATCTAACAGCAGCACCGAAGTTACACCTACTGAATTGAATTAATTTGAATGAAAGTAAAATAACTGTCTGAAAACTACGTGTTATTTTTAAACTGACTTAACAAAAAAAATGATTTATCTTAACTGAAGCAAATAATTAAGTTATATCAAAGTAAAAAAGTTTCTCTTTCCAACATCCATATGTGGTCTTATCACCCTCTCATGGTGGAAAAGTATTATCTGAGCTTCTTCATCCACTAAATCATCTTCAAATGGACACGCCATGCTGCTTCACCTCTCTGAAAACAAACTAACCTTCAACTAAACCTGCTCCAGACCAGGTTATGTTCAGAGCAAGAGTTGCCATGGCAACTTTACATACCCTGAAACATACCTCCATTTCTTGAACCGAAAACTGAGGTTATCCACATCCTTAGCCTCAAACTTACCGTGAGAGCTAGCATAACCTGCTTTGTGGAATACCCCCCTGGTCTGGATCCCAGTCAGAAAGTGATCAGGAAATCTGCAGATCAAACCTTCATTTACTGAAATGGAAAACATCAACTGACTTTCTACAGATTCTACTTCCAGTCATCAAACTCCAACAGTAAGAAGATTTACAATCAATCAAATCTGTTGATTTCCTGACAAACGTTGTTTTCTCTTCCTGTTTGAATGTTTGATTGTTTTCAAACATGAAGAGTTTTTTTTCTGTTTTTAGCTTAAATTTCTGTTGAAATGTAAAGGTTCATTCAGAATTCCCCAGTGGCCTCATGTTGGAGGAGGGGCTTCTGCTGGGGGCGGAGCTTGAACACACACCGCTTCCTGGAACCCAAACTCAGGCTAAGAGGAGGAAAAGTTGGGATTTCTGGTGTTTGTAAAGATCTGGAATGGTTTCCTCCCACAAAAAGGCCTTTTTCTAGTTTCCTGCAGATGAATTCTTTTCCTGCTGGGAGTTCTCATCTGGGTTTGCAGATTCTTAGTTGGAGGAAAACTTGGAGCAAATTCTTCCCAGAAAAAGGATTTTCTCTGGAGTGAATTGACATGAACAGAGTGAGTTTGGACTGAAAGCAGCAACAGGGAGGAGATGTTAGAGCTTCATCAGAAAACAGCTTTCTGGAGGAGTTGGAAGACGTCAACAGTCACAGTGATGGTGAGGAGGAGGAGCTAAGACTTCCAAAGTCAGAGCTAAAGATGGAGGAGCAGCAGGAGGAGGTTCTTCACTGAAGGAGAGCACAAGTCCAGCTTGTCAGTGCTTTGCTGATTGGCTAGTTGGATGTGTTCTTTGATGAGCTTTTCAATCTGACGTCTGCTTGGAGGACTGTTTTCATCCTTTTGGATGATTCCACTATTTGAACCAGACCTGGAACTAGAAGAGACTAAATGAGAACAGAAAGACAAGAAAGGATCCAAACCAAACTCTTCTTCTGTCTGACTTCAACCATGAAGGGACTTGAACCCTCAACCTTCTGATCCATGAGGCCACATGGTCTGAAAGAACATCCAGGTCCAGCTGCAGGTGGAGGACAGCATCATCCAGCTGAAGAAGAGGAGGAGCTTCTGCTGCCTCAAAGAGGAAGGTGGAGGAGGTGAGAGGCTGCACTGGAGCTTTGGACCAAACCCTGTGATGGATGAACAACATCTCCAGGCTGTTTCCAGCCTGACCTGGGGCCTGTTTCACAAAGGAGGTTAAGTGTAAACTCTGAGTTCATAAACCCGGAAATCAGGGAAACCCTGGGTTTTCCGTTTCAGAATCAGAGGTTTGTCAAACCAGAGAAAGCAGAGTAAGTCAAACCCGTTTCTGAAAGAGAGGTAACTTTTACTCGGAGTCAGTATCCATGGTTACTTATGCTGTGAACCTAACCTGGTCGGGAGCAGGTTTTATTCTCCAAACTCAAAGTTTTTGCCGGTCCCCTCCCCTTTTTAAAGACGAAGCGGTATATTTCGCTTCAACCTTCATTGCCCACATTTCCGTCACACGATCTAAGTGACAAGAATGGCTTGTCCTTTTTTGGAGGACCCAATAGACGAGGAGGCTGCATTAATTCATAGAGAATTATATTTACGTCGTGCGAGGATTTTGAGACCTAGACTTGATTTTTTGTCATTTCCCCATACGTTTTTGTTCGAGCGTTACCGTTTTTCGTTGCAGTCAATTACATATATACAATGAAAACAACATTAGATATGTATTGCCATGTAGATGTATCATATGTCAAATATTGTCAACAAAGCCTACATCCATGACATGCTCACATTTGACCGGATTGAATTATGTTTTTATACTTCATTTTTAGCTGCTGCCATGTTCTTTTAATTCCTGCAGGATTGCATCTACATGAAAATGAAATCAGGGACATTGAATTAGATTAATGTAACAATTACTTTTTGGAAACACAATTTTCTAGCACTGCTTACTTTCTTAATCCCATATACACCTATACCACTTGATCAATACAAGGGTAGTGTTGCAGTGTGTGTGTGCTGAGCGGGGTGCGATCCACGAGAGAGAAGGGGAGGGGCGAGTGCAGGTGCAGATGGGGGGGGGGTGAGCACGGATGAGGAGGACGGAGAAGGTGTCATTCCCAGAATAACTGTTTTGGAGTCATTCTTATTCCGCTCTGGAGGTTGAGGGTTTCGAACGGGAAGTGAACCCCGAAGGAGAATTCCCTTCGGCCCTGAAGGAAATCTCCCCTGCGCTTTTGACCACTGTCGCAAAGACAAGAGAAAAGAAAGGAGAAGTCTTTGCGCAGCGAAAGGTTCAAGTAGACAAAAGTTCACTTTTAAAAACACAATTGCATGTATTAATATTAAAATGACCAACGTTTGCTAGAGGGGAAGGTTAACAAAAAAGTCCTCTAAACATTACCGACGTTAAATGCATTTTCCCCCAGATTGGTTCTGTACACTATGCAGCATTTCATGCATTTACACCAGGAATAACACTTCAAAAGTACACCTAAATATCACCATTTTTTATTTCACTCCTTACGCTATTTAAAAAGTTATTACAGTCAATATTTTATAACAATGATTTAAATGCAAACTTAGGCATTAACTTGAGCAGCTATGTTTTCCACGCTAACTGTCTCTGTTTTGCAGATGCAGCGGTGTTGCTTTTCTTCTGGAATATCTGCTCATATTCACTGTAACTCTGCAGCAGCACGTCAAGTTCAGCTGGCGAAAAAATACGCAGACCTCCTCTTTTCACGGTTGCCATGGTGACTCGTGATATCTGCGCTCCATTGATAATGGCTTCTTATAGTCGCGGTGCGCACCCTCACCTCCGAATCAGTCCACTCAGAGTTGATTGATCTAACGCGGATCAGCTGCTCTGAAACTGAAAACTCAGAGTTGTCAATCTCTCGATTGACCAACTCAGAGTTCAGGTTTGACCTCAGAGTTGGTTGAACCTCCTTTGTGAAACAGGCCCCAGGAGGACCAGAAAACAGCAACAGCTTCTCCTCCATCAAACCATGATGTCACCACCAGCAGGTGGAGACAGAAATGAGCAGAAATTCTCTAGTTGGCTTCAGATTTCAGGGTTTCCCAAACAAGCAGTAGCACAACTCCAGTTTTCTCTCCAAGCCCATCCTCTAACATCTGATCTTCTGAGGGACGAGAACACATGGAGACTGAGACTACCGGAGCATCACTAGAAGGACAGTTGGACTCCCCTCTGGAAAAAGAAGGCTTGAGCATGTTGACGTGACAAACTCCACATTTCTTTGGTGTCATTCATTTTCTTTTCCAGCTCATATGGAGCAGAAAACTGTGCCTGTAGGCTGGAAGCAGGCAAAGGCAACAACAGCAACACTTCCTCACCTGCACCTGGGGGGTATTCCAGGAAGCATGTTTAAACTAGCCTGACTTTGAGCCTGAACTTTGGCTGAAATCCGCCTGAACTTGCTTACTCTGGGTATGTCGGTTCCAACAGACCGGATATGAGTTGGCGTAATTACGCTCGACTTGGTAACCCTGGGTTAATGGGCGTGCATTCTCAATAGATCGCCGATTTCTGGAGTCACCATGGAAACGCGTGGTGGAAAAAAAAAGAAAACGCTATACTTCAGTGAGACAGAGTCTGAGGTTTTAATGACAGCGTATGAAGATTACACGTCCATCAAAAAAGTAACACGGCTGCATCATCAAAAGAAAGAGTTTCTGCGTGTAGAAAAAGAGCAGACAAAGTAAACGTCTATAAAAACTCAATAATTGTTCATACAACTCAAATTTACATATTTATTTAACTAAATGTCACATTACTCAAATTCAATTAATCTTTTTTCCATCTTGATTAATAATATTTCTTGAACTCTCAAATGTCTAAGTTTGAGCCGGCAGATATACTCATTTTTATAACAATAAAAAAGACGGGGGAGAAATGCACGGAGTGCAAAATATCAAATAGGAATTTAATGTCATTGTCAATACACAAGTTGCCCGTAGGGGTGCTATATAAACTCATCATCCTCTCCTTCACTCTCACTCATGGTGCAGAGACGCAAGCTCAGTAGGGCAAAATAACTCGGCGAAACATGGCAAAACACAGTAAAACAGCTAAACAACTAAACACATTTGGTCAAAAACCCACACTTAAACCCAAATCCGTCCAGACAGGCAAAGGGAATGATATCCCACAATCCTTTTCGGTGCCGTTCTAACAGCAGCACCAAAGTTACACCTACTTAATTGAATTAATTTGAATGAAAGTAAAATAACTGTCTGAAAACTACGCGTAATTTTTAAACTGACTTACAAAAAAAAAAGATTTATCTTAACTGAAACAAATAATTAAGTTAGATCAAAGTAAAACAAATATTTTTTCCAACATCCATATGTGGTCTTATCACCATCTCACTGTGGCAAAAGTATTATCTGAGCTTCTTCATCCACTAAATCATCTCCGTGCACACTCCATGCTGCCTCACCTCTCTGTAAACAAACTAAGGTTCAACTAAACCTGCTCCGGACCATGTTATGTTCAGAGCATGAGTTGCTATGGCAACTTGACCTACCCTGAAACATACCTCCATTTCTGGAACCGAAAGCTGAGGTCATCAACTTCCTTAGCCTCAAACTTATCATGAGAACTAGCATAACCTGCTTTCTGGAATACCCCCCTAATGTTGTTTGTGTGTTGATCCACAAACACATGCTGTGAAGAGGAACCTGCAGTGAAGGCAGCCATGTTGGAGCCTCACACATGTTCTCATTAGGATCAAATGAACCAGTGTGTTTGAGACTGAAAGAAAGACTGAAGGACAAAGAAATATGAAGATTCATTAAGGATCAAATCCAGACTTTATTCATGTCTTCAGACAAAAAAGCTGCAGACATTTTACAGACACAATTGAGGTTTTTCAACACTTTTCTGACCACAAGATGCAGTTCTGAATACAACCAGAAGGTGTCGCCCTTCTCATTTCTAATCCAAGTTCAAACTACAGACCTGACTGATTTGGTTTGGTTTTTGTTATTTTAGCCATCATGTATGAAGACATCAGACCTAGAATTACAGAAAAAACATCAAAAATGTTTCACAAACTTATTTTAATAAACTAAAATGCATAATGTCTGTCTATTGGAAGTCATTTGAAGTGAAGCTGTGGAAGTGACCACATTTGTTCAACAACCTCATAGCAACAAGAAACAAAGCAGATTTCTCTCCAAAGAAGTTTTTTTCCTCCGTTTTCCATCCAAACAAAGACAAACAGATGTTCTGTTTGGCAGAAATGTGTTTCCACCCAGAGGAACCTGCAGCAGCTGCTGATCCATCAGAAGATTCTGGACCTGCAGAGACTTCCCACACAGCTGCCTCTGCCTCCAAAGAAGCTGCTGATCTGCATGGAGAGAGAGAGAGCTCCAAGTCTCTGCATCCAAAGCAAAGAAGCAACCAGAGAACAGAAGCACAGAGCTGAAGCAAACATCCCAGAACGTTTGCTTTGGGAGTCCCACCTTCAGTTTGATCCGCTTCAAGACAAAGTCCCACATGAAAGAGATCAAAGTGAGCTAACCAAGCGCTTCATCCAAGAGAAGCAGCTCCAAAGCACAAAGACTCCGTCTGGTTGCAGGAACTCTGGGAAAGAAGGAGCAGGAGGAACTCCAGCAGGAATCTCTGCAGGAAACATCAGCTTGGAAAGAAGAGCTGACTCAGCTGAAACATCAGCTAACATGTCAGCAGTCTGTGGCTGAGACCAAGTCAACACTCCTGCAGCGCTCAGCTGCAGGAGTCACAACATCTCTGTAGACCAGCTGCTGCTGTTGCTCCTCCAGGAGGAGCATCAGTCCCACCAGTCTTCATTCTTCCACCTGCAGAGAGAAAGTGTAGAGACAGAGATGAAGGAGTGTCTCCTGATCCTGGTCTGTCAGTCAGTGATGCAGCACAGCAGCAGAAAGAGCAGCAGGAGCTTCAGTTCTGTTCAGAGCAGCATCTTCCTGTCATCTTCACCTGTTGGAGCTTCTGCTGCTCTGATTGCCTGACTGTTGTCCTGAAGCCTGTCATCATTCTCCTCAGAGCTTCACTGAGAAGCTGCAGCTTCACAGGAAACTCTGCATCTTTGCTCTCAGACTAACTTTAAAAGCAAACATCTGGAAGCAGCTGGACTGACTCCAACCCTCTACTGACCTCAGAGTCTGCAGTTTGGAGTTTGGACTCTCCACCAGATCCTGGAGCTGCTGAACATCTGAAGACTGAAGGTTGTTCCAGGTCAGGTCCAGTTCTGTCAGGTGGGACGGGTTGGACTTCAGAGCTGAGACCAGAGCAGCACAGCTGGTCTTTGACAATCTGCACTTGATCAACCTGAATCCAGAACAAAGAGTTGAGTTTAAAGACAAAGTTAATGTTTTTCATCCTTCTCTTCTTCTAAAGAGTTCAGAGCTGAAGAAGATCAGAAAGTTTAGAAAAAGTCCAAAGATGTGAAGCAACAGCAGCAGATCAGAAGAGTCCAGCAGAAGCAGATCAGAAGAACATTCAGGAACATTCAGGACAACATGCAGCTGCTTCAGGAAAGAAGTCCAGATGTGTGAAAGTCAAACATCAGCCTGTGGCTGCATCCAAACCAACTGATGTTTCTGCAGCAACAGCAGAAAAAGTCCACTTCCTCTTTCTGCTCAGCTCTTCTCCAAACAGCACTGAATCATGGGAGAATTTCAGCAGCATGATGCTGGAAAGTCTTCATCCCAGTTTTCAGGAGATGATCTTCCAGTCCTTCTCTGCTGCAGCCCTTCAAGCAGAGACTTTCAGCTCCAACAGATCAAAGCAGAGAGAAGAAGGAAGTGATGAGGAAGAGTCAGCAGCAAATGTTGGACATTGATCCCTGATCCATGACTTCAGCTCTGAATGAAGAGTCAGAAGCTGCTGGGAGCTTTGATGGATGATGTGATGATGTTTGTGGATGAAAAGGTGAGGATGTTTGTGGAGGATGTGTCTGTCAGAGCAGCATCCAGCTGCAGCATGACTCTGTCACTGTCTGCTCACAAACATCAGCCGCTGGACTCTCAGCTGCATCTGCTGAAACACAGCAGCAGGACTCAGAGTGCATGTGAGCGTGCACGGCTGCTTCTTCTGCACGCGCTTTAAAGGAGTCTGTTGGAGCAAAGACACAAAGAAGAGCTGATGGCTGCAAGCAGCACTTTGTGGAGCACAAATGTCAGCAGACAGCTTTGAAACAAGCAGCTGCAGGAAGAACAGAAGAAGTTCTTCTGCAGATCTTTGAAGAGAACAAGCAGCTGTAGGAAGAAAAGAAGAAGTTCTTCTCCAGATCTTTGAAGAGAACAAGCAGCTGCAGGAAGATGCTGCTGTAGATCAGAATCTGGACATTTCTGTTCACTGTGGTTCAACACAACTTTGTCATCATATTGATCTGAACACAACTGAAACATGGAGTCTGACCTCAGAGTCTGCAGCCTGCAGTCTGGACTCTCCAGAAAACCACACAGATGAAGAACTCCTGAATCCTGCAGGTTCTGGTTCACACTCAGGTCCAGTTCTGTCAGATTAGAAGGGCTTTTGTTCAAAGCTGAGACCAGAACTTTACAGCTGATCTCTGACAAACTGCAGCCTTTCAACCTGCAATCAGACAGAAAAGTGTGTTCAGGAGCAGTGATGCAGCTGGAGGTCCAGGAACTTGGTCCATTCAGTCAGGTGGGACCCGCCCTGATGACAGACTGACAGATGACATTTTCACTGTTTGCTCATTTCTTTTGGATTTGGACCCAAAAACATGATCATGAAGGAAAATACAATAGATTAGAAATGAATTGAAATTAAGTTAAAACAGATGAGGAATTGAAATGTCATTGATCATCATGAAATATTCATGACTAAATATTTACAATCCAATAGATTTAAAGCTTCCATTTGAAAAATGTCAGATTAAATTGTATTTCTTTATCTTAATTCCTAAATTGTAAAATGCATTCTTCGAATAATCACATTACAAAAAAACAGCTGAAAAAGTCTTTAGTTCTCCTCTGAAAGCATTTCCTGACATCACTAAACTGTAGAGGGGCCTTAAAAAACATGAGGTTCCACAGGGCCCAATATGGCCGGCTTTACACTGCAGATCTTGATGCTCATATCCGATTTTCTGACTATATCCGATTTTTTTTACGACCCGCTTACATCATCTTTTAAAACTGACCCGTATCCGATATTTGCATTTACACTATACAATGCTGACACCATCAAACGTAGACGTTATAACCCGGAAACGGAAATATTGAGAAGAATAGGAAAGTCACTGTAAGTGGCTAAAATATGTGGAGGGCGGGACTAGAGATATTGCGTAAACATCTCTGTGGGAAGGAAACGGAGACAAATATAGTCACAACCTGATATGCGTCTGAGCTATGGGTAAGCGAACTATTGATTCGTTCTTCCGACCTGCAGCTAGTGTACAGCAGGGGTCTCAAACTCGCGGCCGCGGGCTATTTGCGGCCCCCAAGATGATATTTTGCGGCCGCAAATGAAAAGTTAATGTTACTGCAGCCGCCAGTTTTAATGAATGACACTTTTTTCATTTATCGTTACGGACATGATAACCAATCACAGTGGGGTAAATGACTGTTGGGGGCGGGACAGCGGGGCTTGAAAAGCAGGACACCTGGCAGCCCCTCCCTCCCGGACCCGCCAGAAGGGTTCATACTTTCCTTTCTAGACGTATCAATTCGCTCGTAATTTTCTAGAAAGCACATGCTGTCCGTGCGGAACTTTTCTCTGGGCCGCACAGAATCGGGAAAGGAAGAGTTTAGGTTTGGTGCGGCGCATCAAACCAGTTATGCACGGCCGGTAAGGCAGCACACGCTCCAGCGGGTCCGAGGTCAGCTGAGGAGAATAAATGTCCCTGCGTCGTGCGTGACAGCTACTTGAGGGCTTGAACTTTTACTGCGATGAGGCAAAAACAACATTAGTTTAGACACTGAAAATGCGTGGGGAAAATGCAACGATAGACATGTTTGAGATGAACCGGCACCTCGCCTGGATCGTTTGGGGAGACCGGGCGGGGTGAAGTGGGGGAGCTGTGAGATGAAGGCGAATCTGCAGCAAGACTGAGTGAGAACAGGAAGTTGGAGTTGTCTTTAACATTCAATTTGGTTTTAATATTCCTCTCCCCCTTAGTTTGATCTGTGTTATTATATATTTATTTTACGATTATTTTGATGTTTTGTAATGCATGTAGCCTTTTTTAAGGAATTGGTATTTTAAATTATTTTAATTAATCACTCAACTACAAAAACCATCAGGACACATGTCCTCAGCGCATTGTTTGTAGTCTGTAGGACAGCTTTCAATCAGGTTTTGCCCCTTGCTCCCACCCTTTCTGCATAATATTTTTGTGATTGACAGTTGATGTTGGGGCAAAACAAAAATGTATATCTCACCAGGTGATCTGCGCGGTGTTGAGTCTGGGTGATCTCAAACGCGCTTATTGTGCATCTTGGCTTCACCTATTTGGTGTCACAAAGATAAATTTCCATCATTTTCTTTACTTATTTGTACTGTCATGACAGCGATGGTGCTATCAGTTTACCTGCAACTAACTTCTGTCAGTTTACCTGTTGTTGCATCTTCAAAGTGCAGAATAAAATGTAACACTGAATTAGAAACAGCATTGTAATTTCTGCATCTATTATTAAAGTATTTATTCGTAATACAGTGGAAATTAGTAGATTTGGTTAGCATGTTGATTTGCGGTATCTGCCCTAAATTTTCTGGTTGTGCCCCTAAAATTTTCAGTTAGGGAGCCACTGTGCTCCTAGTGAAAAAGTTAGTCTGGGCCTGCAGTAGGGAAGAGGAGTTATCTCAAATTTTATGATTTGTTGCTACAGACTCAAAAGAAAATGCAAATATAAAACTTGATGCATGGAGAAAAGACCTAGAAACAAATATATATGAGTAGAAGAATGGCGAGTAGCCTGAACAAAGGCACAAAAGCAAACTACAAACAAGATTAAGAGGCTTTTACAGTATAAATGGTTGATGCCCGTTTACATCACACCTGTTAAATTAAATCAATTCAATATTAACATTCCAGATTCTTGCTCAAAATGCAATGAGAAAAAAAGGAACTGTAGAATAATAAAACAGTTCTGGTCTCTTAATAATCAGAGAAACTATCAAACAAATGATCTCAAAAGAAATAACACTGAAACCAGTCTATTTTATTTTGGGAATCTATCCCTAAAATATAGATATTCTAGATCAGAAAAATCACTTATAGACATGTTTGTTGCAGGCTAAAAGGTCAACAGCAGTAAAACTGCACAGGACCAACACTAAAACAATGGATAAACTGATGTTAACTGTGCTGCCCGATGGAGCATTAGAACATTTTTTGTTAAAGGAAAGAAAGAACTTGTTTGAAGGTGTTTGGAGACCCTTTATTGCATTTGTTGAGGGCATGGATCTGTCTGACAGTGATGATGTTTTAAACTTCAGCCTGAACTGAACTCTATGATGGATCTCTACTTAATTTTTGAAAATAATATAAGAAAGTATATCTATGTTTTGTGTTCAAGTGTTCAAACCCATGTTGAGTATTTTATAAGACAAACAATTTCACGATTGTCTGAGATCAAGATTATATTTTTTTAAAATGATTGTTCGTTTGTGAGTGTGTTGTAATGTAAAAAAGAAAGAGCCAATAAACATATTGTTGGAAAAAATGAATGATTAAATTACTTAATTACCGCAAATGATTAATTAATCATAAAGGAATTCATCTCACTGACAGTTCTAATAAAACTGTCATTCATTTTTTTACATTTTGAAAAAGCTACATTTAATAAATGATTGTCTTAACAGCCAGAGAAAAACAGAAATATAAAAAGAGTATTTTGTTAAACAGTGAAGTGGAACTTTGTAGGCTTTGTTGGGTTTTGGTCTGGAAGAAACTGGATCAAATGGTTCTTTTAGTGTTAAAGGTTCCAGACTCTTGATCTCCACTGAAGCTATGAGTATGGAAATGTCATTCCACAGACAAGCATCAACAAAATGATCCTGATGCTGCTGAGGTTCTTATGGAAGTGAAGCAAATCTCAGCAGAGATGCAGTTTTCCTAAACTGAAATCACTGACATTAAACAACTGAACATTCATGGAGCTGAACTGGACACGAAAAACCCTGTTGTGTTTCCCTGCCCACCAATGAGAACAGTTTGATGAAGATGAAGCTGCACTGGAGGAAAGAATCAGTCAGAAAAGATGGAAAACAATTCTGACACTAAGCAGTTTTCACTGATGTGTTTCAGGTTTGAATCTTTTCTGTCTGCAGATCCATGAGCAAGGACCTGTCTTTGGGTTTAGCTTGAAATGTAGTTTTGGAAATAGAATCTGTCTGAATGTCTGGAATTGGAGGCGTGGAGACATCAAAAGAGTTTAGATGGATTTTGGGTTTGACAGAGAAATCTGCTGAAAAAGAACTTGAACTACAAACTTAGAACCACAGGCGACAAAACAGATTGTTCTTTTTGATCTGCTAACAATTTTCTCTTTGATCCGTTAGGGTTTCCTGTTTGTCGTTAGCTGGAGGGACTAACTAAGATCATATGATTTGAAGAAAGGTTATCGGTTGCACTGACCAGCAATGTCTTCTGTCTTTCAACTGGAGGACAGAAGAGACTCTTCCAGAGACTGCGATGGTTTCTGCATGTTTGGAAGCTTGAAGCTCTCAAGATAGAACCATTGTTGAAGTGAACATACAGATAGTGTGGAGATGAAGATCAGAGTCACACTGACCTGCTGACATGTGAGAGCTGTCCACACTTTGGACATGACTTCTGTCCCTCCTCTTCCTCCTGATCTCTGTTCTGTGGTCTGTCTCTTCATCTGTAGTTGATGTTGATTCTTCATGTTGGTTCCTTCTTCATCCTGACTATCAGTTACATTAAAGCTCTGCTTTGTTAACTAGATCTTCAATGTTATCTTCCTCATAAGTAGGAATCTCCATCAAGGTATCAGTCTCCTGCTTCAGATCAAGCTGATCTTCATCCTGACTGATGCAGAGTTCCCCTGGTTCCTGCAAGGGTTCTAGTTCCTTCTGTTCCACTCTGAAGTTCCTCTGCTGGTTGCAGAGATCTTCCTCTTCAGTCATCCAATGCTGGGAGAACTGCAGGGACACAAACACAACAAGGAGAGCCTTTTATACGTTCCAGGACTTTTTGCATAGAGCTGTGATTGTGGACTTTTATCAGCGCGGTGACACCCCAGCAGGGGACACCCAAAAACCATCACAAAATCCCCTGGTAGTCGCGCCGCAAATGAATAGAATTACAACGTAGTCTTCTTTACAAAAAAATAACAGTAACTACTCTCTATCTACATAATGAACTAACTATATAGGTGTTGTTGATTAATATGCGTGAGTGCGCGTGCGGAGGAAGAACGCACACATTTGATTAGGGATGGGTACCATGCCCGGTTTTTGTACAAGCCCGAGCGACATTCTTCAAAACACCGCCCAGAATGCGTTAGAGCCTGAGCGGTTATGAGTGTGTCGGTACTGGAGAAGTCGCTTTTTTTGTGTCCCACAAGATATAAACTTTCAGTTTCAGTCAGTCAATTTTCCTTTAATGATGATATTAATTTCGCTGAACAGGAGAGGTCTGTCTGGCTATTTGTGTGCACGGGGGGCAGGGCTGTTCAGACAGTACGCGGCGTGCGCTAAACACAAACCAGGCAGCGCACACAGAGTGGTGATCGTGTTAGGGGACATGTAGCGCCCCTCAAAAAATCCTTTTATTCCCTATACTAAGAACAAACCCTATTTCCGAGTAAAATGAATTAAATTTACACCAGGGGGACCCAACTATCCTGTCGCCTTGCTGCTACGATGACCGTATGTTGCGCTGTCTGTGAACAGCTATGTGTGCGGTGTGCCATGCGAAGCAAACAGCAGCTTTTACTGCGTGTCTGGAGCTTCTGAAGTTACAGTAAAACACAGCTTGGGGGCGCTCAAACACAAAACTGCCTTGCTGAGCACACATTCCAGCGAAGTAGATAGACGCTCAAGTAAGCGTCTACATGAAAGAAATAATGATGGACATTCTAAATATCCCCAGACCAAGCACCAGTTGGAGCTACTGGTGAAATGTTCATGTTTTCTTTGTTTGATTCTGACAATCGCGTAAATACTTGCTCTCTTCTTCTGAGTGAAAAGCGACTTTAAGAAAGCGTAAAGTTGCGCAGCGCCACCTTGTGTACAGGAGTATTTCTGTTTACATTAGCGCCATCTAACGTCAGGAATGAGAATTGCATGTTAAAACCGACTCATGCGTCAGCGAAAATCGCCTGAGTGTGAACACAAAAAGCATTAGCGCGCTGGCGAATAACGCCTGGCGTCATCGTCCCGGTCCATCACGGGCCTTTAGACTCAACTCTTATGGTTCCAAAACCATAACAATCTATGGCCTTCCTAAGACTTAATAATAATTAACTAATGATATTCTTCATGCATAAAAATACTATAATTTATTGGGTTTTACTGGTTAAAGAAAAATAAAAGAAAACAGAAAGTCCGCATCAAAGTGTAATTTGTTTCCATCATCTCACTTAACTTAACTTAACTCTGGGTGTTTGACAGACAGAAAAGTCTATACAAGGTTGTGGAAAATGGGCAAAAGATCAAAGGAAACATCAAACATAAAAAATAAAAATAATTAGTTTAAATAATTAAATAAATATCCTTTTGGAAAAATTCTCATGTATAAAGTAAAATGTTTTGTAAAAAAAACAATGTTGCAAAATGAGGAACTAAAACACTTTATGTTCTTAATTTGTTAGTTATTTATTTTTGTCTCATAAAGTATCAATAGAATATCGTTAAAATACCCGATCGATAAGCAGTATCAATAAGAGTAGTAGTGCCGTTAAAACCTTATGACCATCCCCACCGCGTGTGTTGGGGTGTGTGATTCCTCTGCGGCGGACCCGTCTGGAGGGAGCATCGCGGCGAGTTTCACCTGTGCTCTCTGGTACAGACATCTTCTCAGAATATTATATATTGCCCAGTAATAAACAGACTGCAGACACTTTGTCACTTTTCCGGTAGCCATGAAGCCTGACACCCATGAAGAAGCGCGGGTAAGGAGATCGCGCCTTTATATATACAGACGCATAGCGATTGCCCTGCACAAAATAGTTCCCAAACAAAACGTATGTGATGTTGTAGTGATGTTTATCGAACTCTAACAGTCTTGCGTTCATGTTTGGTGTTACAAGTGAAGAAACAGTTATTTTGTACCCACATGGGTTTGCATATGAAAGTTGGTCATTTTTTTCAATAGCTCCCCAAACTGTACAACCCAAAGATATAAGCGTATGCGAATTGTTGTCTGGACATCAACATCAGACACACCTCTTTCTTTGTAATCAAAGATTTTTATCTTTAAGTTATGCAGTTTGGATCTATTGAAAAAATGACCAACTTTTCTATCTAAACCGATGGATGATGATTTAAAAATTCATAAAAAATATTTCACATCTTTAATGACAAAACAAAGAGGTGTGTCTGATGTTGGGATATCAGTAACAAAATTCGGCATAGGTTTCATGTCTTGGGTTTGATCTAAAATCTTCTCCATCTCATGCACTTAATAATTTGTTGACCCTTAGACCTTAGACAAGAAGCCACTTTAGAATGAATTGACATGACTGGACCAGATGTGCCCTTTACGTGGAGAATCTTTATCTCTGTTTCATTCCATTCCATGTAATGCTCAACAACACACAAAACACTCTTGGTAGTGTTCAAACTCCTTTTAGAATCTGTTTCCAATGCATATATATTTCAAACAAACACATTATTCTTGTGGATTGTTATAAGATAGTCAGACATGCAATATAAATAAAATCCTGTACATCAGAAATGACAATATAGAGCTGCAATATCTCTCAGTGATTTCAGAGCACAGTACATGTTATTTGATAATGAGTAACTGTGACATGGGTGATATTAGCGCTTTATCGTCTTTTCAGCTCGCTGGCGGTGTGCACCGTAAACTATGATGTAAACGCGCATGCAAAAAGTCAGTGACGGCTGAACCGCACTTCCCGCGAATGTCGGCTCACTTGACCGCAGTAACGAAAAGCGTGAAGCTCAAAGGGCTTCTTCTCTGTTTCTTTGCTGAAGGTCACATACCTATGTGGTGGAGCTGCAGCTGCGGTTTCAGATGGCATCAACGATCTGCGCTGACGACAAGAGCTCCTGCTCGTACTGGACGATGGTTCCTTCACAGAGTCTGCGGAATTTCTTCAGCAGCAGCAGCTGGTCGCTCGCTGATCCAACTCTCAGAGACTGAAGGGAAGACATGGTTCCTGCTCCGATCTTCAGCTCAACTCCACAAACACCGCCGTCCTCTTCACTGCAGCTCCGATCGATCATCTGCTGATCTCACAATCCCACAGCAATCCACGTTGTCTTTCCGTTTAGCGCTAGCCACTCATTTTACGACACTTTGGAAAATGCTGAGAGTTCCACACGAACCACGTATCGTCCTTTCTGTCCAAAAACCCCACAAACGTCCCAACAAAACACCACCGACCTCTCAACACAAGCTAACGCTGCTAGCGCCTCGTGCTGTTCTTCTTGTTTTGCTAACAGCGTCATGGTGCTTTAGCGCCTGTAACTGGTCTGGAGTACTTACTGTTGCTCATGTTATGATGTCGATGGTGGGGAAAAAACAACCATTTTTAACTTTACTGGCAAATAAAGGTATATACGGACGGTTTTTACTCATGATAGTTCGGTGTGACATTTTTCGAGAAAAGAAAAAGTATTTTTCGACCAAAATGGAGAAGGAGAACAGGACATGAACTTCCGGTTCCTGCTAATGATGTTAGGGCGCCATTTTGTCGTCTGCAGCCAGGGGTAGTTGTTGATCACTGCTTTGCACACTTTTGGCATTCTCTGAGTGAGCTTCCAAAAATGTTGAGAAATGCAGAAATGTGTGCTGCAGATGCCATGTTGCCACTAGAGAGGGCCTTTGCTTAGCCGTCACTTTGTCATTGTTGCTGTGTGAGCCTGAAGGAGCTTCACAAGGAGGCGGTCCAAGATGGCAGCCTGAGCAGACGCTCCTTTTCATCCAGCTGCGCTAAAAAGTTATTATTACCTTGGAAAACTTTAAACTTAAGCGTTGAATAATCTTTCCTGCTGACTCTGAAGACCGGAATGTCTACCCTTAAAATGGCTTCTGGAGATAAGCAAGCTCAAAAGCAAAAAAATAAAGTTTGGCTAATGCTTCTTTCGCCTTAACTGCTAAGCGGAGGTAACTCGAACAGTAATGCGGATCACGACAGCTACATTAAAGTTCTGGCTGGCCAAGATATGTGTGGAGAGAAGAATTCCCCCTTACCTCCTCTCCAGAGGGCGGAACACCTTGCAAAGAACCTGCGCTGAAGGCACATTGTTTGCAACTCCCAAGGAGTGAGGAAAGTGTTGGCGGTAACCAGGAAATCGTAGCTGTTTTGTCAGAACTGATCAGCACTCGCTTTGACAGCTTGGAACAACTGATTAATACCAACTCACTTAAAATTGAAGACCTTAAGAAATCAGTTGACTTTGCTTTTGGTGAAATCCAAGATTTAAAGAAGAGAGTTGACGTAATTGAAAGTAAAACAAACAAAGACGGCGCCACCATCCTCCAGCTACAAGAAAGACTTATCGAGTCCGAACGTTACTCGAGACACTGGAACCTAAAACTATACGGAGTACCAGAAACTGTGGCAAAGAAGAGGTAAAACCATCAGGATCTGCCAAAGTGTTTTTCCTGAAGCAAAAAGCAAGCTGCCTGACGTGATTGACGTTGTTCACCGGTTGGGAAAAATGAAGGAAAATGAAAGGAAACCCAGAGGAATCATCATTACAGTTTACCTCCAGAACCCTCCGAGCGCCGTGTGTGGAAAGCTCTGCGAAAAACAGCTCTTTTTTCTGAAAGCGCCATCTCCAACACGAACCTCTGTGTGACAGATCGTGAGAGAAGAGCGGCGCTGTGGCCAATGATTGAGGCAGCCAGACGAGAGGGAAAACCGCTTACTACGTCGGTCCTCGAGCATATATGTGATAAAGAAGTGGTACCTGAGACCTAAACCTTGCACTGGACCTTCTACCGCGATATCAGCTCATCTTTTTGTTCTCGCGGTTGCAATTGCTTTGTTGAAAATCGGCCATTCATGTAATATCTTTTAATATGTTGCAGTCATTCTACTGGTTCATAAGTTCAAGTCAATGTGTTTAATTCAGCAGATTTTATCTTCCATTTGAATATTACATTAGCGTAAATGTAAATATTTAAAGTTTATTTTCCTATTTCTTATTTATTTTTAGCACACTGGTTGATGCAACACAGCTCACCAGCTAAAGTTCTTACTTTATTATCTTCTCTTTGATATGTCTTTATTTTTAGGTTCATTGAATGCCAGGGGGTTAAAAAATGCTACTAAGCGTAAAAGCTCTTTTCTTGTTTGCCAAATTGAACCCGCAGATTTTCTTTTTCCAAGAAAAAGAATTACAAAGATGATGCCAATTTTGGAGATCTCAATGGGAGTGATAACATTTTCCTCTCTCATGGTAGTCCCAACACTCAGCTGGCCTCTATACGGTAAACATGAAATTTGGAAAGGTGACATTCTTTCACATAAATGTGACACTGAGGGTCATTTTTTCTGTATGACCTTGGCCTATAGAAAAAAGACTTTTATAGTAATAAATGTATACGGTTACAATGCGAAGCGTGAAAAATTCTCAACTCCTTTCCCTTAATAGAAAATGATTTAATAGAATGTTCAAACAAACATCCCAATGCAATTATTATCATTGGAGGAGACCTGAATATGGTGTTAGACTATGGAAACTGGATAGGTGGCTCCCACAAATTGATATAATCCTAATGCTGAACCTTCTCTCCCATTTTATACAAAAATTTAACTTAAAAGATCCTTGGAGAGAAAAATTTCAAACAAAATCAAGTTTTACATGGAGCAACAAAAATGGCTCCCGCCAGTCTCGTATTGATTACTGGCTTGTTTCTGATTGTTTAGATACAGATGATATTAATATTGATATTTTTCCCTCTCCTCTTTCTGATCACAAGCAATACAATTTCTCTTAGAATTAAACCAAAAATAACTCTAGAAATAAAAAGCATATTGGATCTAAACAACTCTCTACTTAAGCTTGATATTGTGGAAAAAGAAATTTACAAACTGTTTCATATTACTTTGAAAAAGCTGAAGCTGAAAACTCTTATAGTAATAATTGGGAATTATTCAAATATGATATAGCAAACTATCTTAGAAAACTTAGTTATAATTTAAATAAGTCCAGGAAGGAAGAAGAGGATAGAGTCATTAATGACATAACAAGATTATCTCAAATATGTCCAGCAAATCAGTCTGAAGAGGACAAAATAAACTTAACTTCTTTACAAAATAAACTGGATAAATTTATAAAAATGGAGTGCTAAAGCGCCTTTGTCAGATCTCGACTAAAATGGCTGGAAGAGGGTGAAAATATTCTTCTTACTTCTTCTAATGAAAAAGCATCGTGCTAAATCAAATACATTACACCAGTTAAATATTGATGACCAGCTAAACTCCAGACCCCTCTGTTATTGCTAAATTTGTTAGTTCTTTCTATAGTAAACTTTATGCTGTTAATGATTCCACTGACAATCCCCAACAGTTTTTAGATAACACATTAACTCACATTTTATTAATCCTTCTGAGCGTGAAATCACCTTTGACTCGTATGCTGTTAACGAAATACTGACTTCAATAAAACAAACTGAAAAATAACAAATCTCCTGGACAGATGGATTAACTGGGAATTTTACAAACAATTTGGTATTTCAATTTACTCGCCTTTTCTAACACAGGTCTTCTTAGAAAGCCTTACCAAGGCACTCTTCCTCCAACACTGAATCAAGGAGTGATCACTCTCCTCCCAAAACCCAAAAAAGACTCTCTCAATATTGATAACTGGCGCCCGATCAGGTTATTGAATAATGATTATAAAATTGTGCCTCTGTTGCTCACAGACTGAAATCCAGCCTTGGACTCTGTAATTGGAGAAACAGTCAGGATTATGCACAAAAGACATATTTCTAATAACATCCGGCTTGTACTAGATATTTTAGATTATTACATTTAATAACAGATGAAAGTTACATTCTTTTGAACTTCTATAAAGCTTTTGGATTCAATTAATCACACATTTATTTTTAGCTGCCTTCTAAATTTGGTTTTGGCTCTTATTTTTGCGATGCAATAAAACTATTACACAGTAATGCTAACACTGCTCAGTAAAACTAAAATATAAAATATATATAAACACCATCCTGTCTGTCGAGACCTCAACATCCGCTTTGCAGAAGACCTCATCAAAGAAGACAGAAGAGAGGCAAGAAAGCTGTGTGACCCCAAAGTTGAGCAGGCGAGAAAAGAATGGTTGTAGACAATGTTTTGAGTCCTTATGCTTTCATTAATGGTCAGAGAGTCATTCCATGACTTTAGTTAGTCTTGTGATTTATTTAGTTAAGATCGGTTATTATGTAAATTCAAGGTTTTGTTGCTTAAAGTTTTTTGTTCAGTAATACTTTCAGCCTTATTTAGGTCTGTTAAGTTTGCCTTTTGTTACATATTTTTGCCAAAACAGGTATTTCTATCTTTCTTTAAATGCAGAGTCTAAGAGAGATCTAACAAAGAAAAGTTTTTTTATTTTTGTAAAGGAAAAATGTTGATTTTGTTTTTTTTTTACAAGAAACGCACTCTACAAATGAAGATAAATCATTTTGGTCTCAGCAATGGGGGGACAAGGTTTTTTTCAGCCATGGCAATTCCAGATCGAAGCAGGGAGTCACTGTACTTCTCAAAAACTTCCAAGAGCAAAGGTGTTTCTCATATAGCAGATACTGCGGTCACTGGCTGATCATCATAATAGATATTGATAATTTAAAATTCATCCTGGATTAACATATATGGCTACAATAACATCCAAAGAGAATAAAAATTTATTAGACAAATTTCATTACAGTTGGATAACTCAGGTGCATATTCATCTAATAATATCATTGTGGGAGGGGACTTGAATCTAGTGCAAGATGACTGGTTGGACAGATTTCCCTCTAATCTTGATTCTAGTCACCCTAATGGAACATTTAACAATTTCTACGGTCAAGGCTTAACTGACACATGTTCACCTTAATCCAGGTATAATTCAGTTCACATGGTTCAATTCCAATTATAAGTTAAAATCAAGAATTGATCATTGGTTAATTTCAAATCACTTGTTATGTCACGAAGTTAAATGTAACATATCAGCAGCACCGCTAACAGACCACTGTAGCGTAATCTTGTACATTAAACCCAAAAACAGTATAAAGTACTTGAATAAGTACTGGAAATTCAACTCAGCCTTATTAAAAATGATTATTGCCAAGAAATTAAATCACTGATTTCAGAAATAGAACATCTGAAGAACTTGATTCCCAGTCAGAAAATGGGAATACCTTAAATACAGAGAATTCGTAAGCTCTCAATTTCATTTAGTAAAAGTTAAAATCAAATCTGGATAAAAAAAGAGCTGGACATAATAAAACTAGCTGAATGATCTTTATTTGTAAGCCTAACCCGTCTGAGGATGATAGACAACAGATATTAAACCTACAATCTAAATTAGATGAGCTTTACTCAGAGAGAGCCCGAGGAGCATACATCAGATCAGAGCAAGATGGATGAAAATGAAAAAATTCAGCATATTTTTGCAGCCTGGAGGAGAAGAGAAGACAAAAGGGAACAGCCTAAAGTCACTTCTAGTGAATGATGAAATTACTGATGAAAAAGGCTATATCCTCAGAAATTTACAGATTTTATAGCCACCTTCACAGCTCAAAAATTCAAGGACGAACTGTGACAACTTTATAAAGAGATTACGCAACACATCCCCAAAATAGACGACAATTTTAAACAAACATGCGATAAACAACTTTTAATCTCTGAGCTTGATGCTGTCATTAGTCGACTCTCTCAATAAATCTCCTGGTTCAGATGGGCTCAAAATGACTTTTATAGACACTTTTGGGAAGATATCAGAAGTTGTGCATCAAGTCTTTTTTGAAATCTTTGAAACTTGCACACTTCAACTACAATGAAACATGGGATTATAGTTTTTCTATCCCAAAACCTGACAGGATCCTAGACTTATAGACAACAGAAGACCTATCACCTTAAGAATTCAGACTACAAATTATTACGTGCATTTTTAGAAGCTGCGTCTCAGGCGGGACTTTTTCAGAAACTTATTGTGGAAACACAGTCTGGTTTTCTGAAGGGCACGTTCAATTCATAATAATATAAGACTGGTTATGGACATCATTGAATGCCGACACCTTATAAAGATAATGGATTTATTCTCTTTGGATTTTTACAAGGCCTTTGATTCAGTGGAGCATCCAGTTTATAATGACAGCACTGGAAAGTTTTGGTTTTGGAACTAGAATTTAGAAACCTGATCTATGGTCTATATCAGAATTATCAATAGCTGTGTTATCCTTCTAATGGCACCACCCCAAGTTTCAAAGTCGATGTAGAATCCCTCAAGGTTGTCATCTCCTTATCTGTTCTTATTAGCCATATGTTGGCCATTTATATTAAAATTGTAGTGAAATCAAAAGAAGTTAAATGTCTTGAGCACAGAGATCATTATTAGCCAGTTAGCAGACGACACAACACTGTTTTTAAAAGATGAGCATCAAATTAAAGCAGCTATTGAAAAAGTCAAACACTTTTCCAAAGCATCAGGGTTAAACTTAAATCTAAAGAAATGTGAACTGTGTGGCTATTCATGACACACCCTTAAAGAAATCAATCATATCCCCATTAAATCAGAAATTAAATATTTGAGCATCTATATCAACAAAGACCAAAAAATAAGCCAATCAAGGAATATTGGGTAAAGCATTGAATGTAGACGAGTTGAATATGTGGCTCCAAAGAGATATATCGCTGCTGGGTGGATCCATCTGACAAGATGGAGGTTTGTCTAGATGTATTTATCCCTCTTACGCTAATGCCATCCCAAACAAATGATAAAATCCATCAACCAAATGACGTTTAACTTTATTTTGGAGAAACAAGCATCTCATTACATGAGAAAAAACTATGTAGTCAAGAATTTAAGGATGGGGTCTCAAAGTTGGTGATTTTGACTGTCTTAACGGAACCCTGAAAAATAAACTGGTTGAGAAATCGTGGATCAAACACAGCCAATCCTTCTGGTTTTGTGTCCCAAATTATTTATTTATTAACAAATTAGAAGCGGGTTAAAGTTGGTGCTTATTGAAGTTTTGACATTAATAAGCTCCTATAGCTTTATCAGAGTTCCACAAACAAATTCTGCTATACTGGAAAAATGCTTGTATGTGCATAATTTCGCCACACTCAAATATCATTTGGAACAACAGATACATCCTCCCACAGAAACAAATCTTTGTTTTTGCTGAATGGTTGACAGAGAGTCTGGTCGGTGTCTGATCTGATGAATCACGGAGGGAAATTTATTAGATTATGAGCAATTTTGTTTAAAACATAACTTTAATCCTCCTATTTCAGAATTTTTAAAAGTATGCAATTCTCTTCCTCGAGAATTTGTATTTCTAACAAGGAACACAATGACACATTTAAAGATAAAACCACAGTTAGCCACATTGTCAATTGAAGGATGCCCTCTAATGGACAGAAAATGTAATAACTCATTTATCAGAGGGTGGTTAATTGAAAGGTTTTTCTAATTAAACCAAACAAATAATATACTGCAGAAATTTGAACAAAATGTTGTTACTAAATTAAGAACCCGATTTCATGAAACTTCCTATTCCCCCAAAAGTTAAAGAAACAAACTTCAAGATTATGAATGATATCCTATCCTTCCAAAATTTCACTTAGATTACGTTTCAACATTGATGACAACAGCTGTTCCTTCTGTCAAACTGCTGTTGAAGACATCGACCACATATTTTTCCTGTGTGATGTTGTACAAGTGTTTGGTTGGATGTTTACAAATGGTTAGACATAAATTTCCATTCATCATGGACTTCTTTTCCAAGAAGTCATAATCTTTGGCCTGTCACTACACAACAATGTAAATAATGTATGTATCAATACTGTGTTATGTTTAGCCAGGTTTTATACACAAAATAGGTTACAGAAATGCCACCCAGCTTTAACTTCTTTAATAATGAGTCGAATTTATACTTAAAATCCATAAAGTTAATCGACTCACCTAAAGCCATAACAATTTATGACACCCTGGAGTGATATTCTGATGTCTAAAGACAGTTTATTTTATATTTTGTGTCCCCTGCTTTTTGTAACACCTATCCAACTCTGAAATTGTTGTTCTCTTGTGTAATACTTTTCCCTGATTTTTCTATGATTATGAATATAAATAGAGTTTGCATACTGATAAATTTTTCTTCTTTCTGCTTCCTTTCCAATTATAATATTCTCTTTTGTATTCGCCATATTTTGTATTTTTATGTAAATGTTCTGGTATTTTTTTCGACGCAAACTATTGGTATCAATAGAATCAGCGTTTAAAGGGCTTTTTTATTTGACAAAGTTGTTCAAAGCATGGCATCCACACTTTAAAATCACCATTATTTTTTTTCAAAATCTATTTGTGGAATGTTTGTAATCTGCAGTTATAACAGGCTAAATTGTTATTATTAAGAGTTATTATTATTGAATTTGGTTTGTTATAATTGTATTATTTGTTTTCTTCATTCTGTGTTTTAGAACCACACAAACACCCAAACCAGAAATGAACGTTGTGCTGGACTGTAAATTCAAACCCAGATTAAAGAAGGAACAGAAAAAGGTCATCCTCTGGTCTGTCATTGCTTGGGAGGATACACACACTTGACCAGTGTGCTCTCTGCCATCATCCACATCCGAAACCCTTAGTAAAGACTGAAGTCTTCAATACACTTACTAAAGAAAGTAGTTCAGAAAAATTATTAAAAAAAAGATGAATTATACTCAGGAGGTCTGAACACTATAAAACACAACAAGACAGGATTATTAAATGCTATGGCCTGGTGTTCAAAAATAGATTATATACTAAATATAGTGTCTTTATAACCAATACATGTAGATAAAATTGCACCAGTCCCACCACCCCGGCCTTGTTTTCTATCCTTGTTTGTGAAGTTAAATATGGTGTGTGTTGCCTCTGACAGAGAGATTGGTGCACCAGAGTTCCAAGTCTCAGTTAAAAACAGGCCATTAAGATTGTTATCTAAAATAAAGTAATGAATAAGAAATGATTTGTTTGAAAGTGATGAATGTTTAGGAGGACCAAATTCAGTTCAGATGACTAATTACTGGAGCTGGATTGGTAGTGACTGGATGAGTTCTACATGTGCACTTTTTTGAGATTATTATAGTTCCTGTTTCGTTTCCGATAGTAAATAGATCGTGTTGATATAACAGATGCTATGGTGAAGATGACAAGTGGTGGTGATGGTTTGTGGGATATCTGGTTGGGGGGACTGCGAGAGGGAACAGAGTTTTGTTGTGATCCTGCAGAAATTGGGGTGGTTACAAAAAAGATTAAAATTATCAATAAAACCAAATCTGAACTTGCGAGAGGCAGACAGCAGCCAGGTGTTTAGGAAAAGGGTTCTTGCTGTAGCGCGCTGGGTTTTTGTGATTTTGGTGCTTCAATCTTCATAAGCTCGTCACAGGGCTGCTTCCACTGTTCCAGGTTGTAAAGATGTTGCTGCAAGGACTTGTGCCCTGCAGCAACATTTTCTGACAAACTCTTTTTAAGAAAATGAAAACTCATTGAGTTTAAAGAAAACTAATTTTCTTAAAATGAGTTTGTCTTTGAAAGAACATTTCCAATTGATTTCAAATTATCCTAAGTTTGATACATCTTTGTATGAATGTATAAATGCCTATTGCATTGTTTTGTACATTATTCTTGCTGTGATTGCTTGAAATAAACCATTTTAAATAGAAAAATAATAAAATAAAGACAATTTTAAAGAAAAACTATTTTTTTTTATTTTATTTTTTTACTTGTCCTGTCCAACAGCTGGACAGGCAGATGAGAGCTGACGGCCTCTTGTGTTGGACATATTTTACTTTAACGAGAGGGGTTATTAATCTTCAGACAAACCAGAGGTATGTCTGAATAAACCCCTATTGTAATTCAGGCCACACTTTATTAATTTCAATCATGTTTGAAAATCTTTAGTGTTGGACCGGACGGAAAAGGAAAGAAGGGAAGAAGAGAGAGGGATGTTAGAGAGGGGGGGGGCAAACTCTTTTTAAGAAAATGAATTTGTCTTTGTAAGAACAATTCAGTATTAACTGTATAACTTTTTTATAAATATGTTGTAAACTTCACTTAAGCCTGACGAGTAGTGTGTGACTACTGTGGAAGGTGAAAGACAATGGTGGGCAGCAGGTCAAGAGGAAGTGAAGGATGTGGTTAAGAGGACTCACGCGGCATCCTGTATGCTTTGTCAAAAAATATCTCCTTATATGGTGTAGACAACTGTAAAGAGCTGAATGTGCAGGAATTAGATCGTGAAGTGTGAAACAGGATACCAGTGTTCAATAAAAAGACCCTGCAGAAGGAAGAAGACAGAATTGAATACAGACTGTGTGATGAAGGTTGTGAGCAGCTGTGTTGAATTCTCCCTCCGCAGAGGTGAACCAGATTTTCAGAGTGTGAATTCTTATTATTAGAACTTTCAACTACAGGATCCTTTTGACTCCAAATCAGAATCCTGGGAAGTCAATTTGGACTTCAACACTATGCTAAGATAGCTAAGTCCAGCTGACTAGCATGCTCACATCCTTAAAGCCCTTAACAACTTTCAAAACCATAAAAATGTTATTCTGAACTCACTTTCAGTTCGTTCCTAACACACCTAGAGTGTCCTTGGACTTCTTAACTTATTTTCTTAACATTTTATTTCTGCTGAACTGAGTGTAGCGTCTTCTCCTCATGAAGTCATAATTTCTTTTCTCTGTTACTCTTCCTCATGCGTCATCAATTCAGTTTAAGAATGACAAAAAAAAAAATTCCGCCCTCTTTATCACCTGCATAGCAACTATAATAACATGGCTATTTAGCAAGATTATAAAACTATTTTAACCAAAGTAATTTAAAAAAAAAATAAAGAACAAATAAATCACATTAATTACAGATTCTCATTCTGTAGTGATGTCATCAGTCAGTCATCTGTACTCATTATATTGATCTGAACACAACTGAAACATGGAGTCTGACCTCAGAGTCTTCAGTCTGCAGTCTGGACTCTCCAGAAAACCACACAGATGAAGAACTCCTAAATCTTGCAGGTTCTGGTTCCAGTTCAGATCCAGTTCTGTCAGATTAGATGGGTTTTTCTTCAGAGCTGAGACCAGAACTTCACAGCTGATCTCTGACAAACTGCAGAGCTCCAACCTGCAATCAGACAAAAAAGTGTGTTCAGGAGCAGTGATGCAGCTGGAGGTCCAGGAATTTGGTCCATTCAGTCAGGTGGGACCCGCCCTGATGACAGACTGACAGAAGACATTTTCACTGTTTGCTCATTTCTTTTGGAGTTGGACCCAAAAACATGGTGAGGAATGAAAATGCAACATATTAGAAATTACTAGAAATAAAGTTAAAACAGACAAATTATGATACATTTTCAAAGTCATTTTCAAAATACATGGCCAGAATGCATTTCGAACTGACAGTTGGAAAATACATTTTCATTTTAAATATGGATCCAAATAAACATGACGATTTAAAATCCAATAGATTTTTCTTTTATATAAAGCCTTAATTTAAAAAATGTCAGATTAAATTGTATTTCTTTATCTTGAATCCAAAATTGTAAATTCCATTTTGAAATGATGTCATCACATTGAAAAGTGAATTGTTCATTGACAATTGAAGACTTGAACACTTTGAAATCTGGGTAAAAAAAATCCATATGTAAATCCAGATCACATTTAAATGGATCTGACACAAAATCAAGTGAAAAAGAAAGTTAAACTCCCCTACAGATATTTCACAGACAGTGGCGGTTTTTGAAATTTGGGCGATGTGGGCGGTCGCCCAGGGCGGCATCCAGTAGGGGGCGGCATTTATCTGATTTCTTTTTTTTTTAATGCCTTCAGGTCATGATTGACTGGCAGACCCAATGCGTCAAATGACAACCTGTAGTTCCTAGTTTAACATTGACACCCTTGACAATACGTGTCGCACCCAGCCCAGGTCATCATCCTCTCCCCTCCTTAAACTCATGGTGCAAAAAAAAAAAAAAAACTAAGGAAACACTATGGGGTGAAATAGCTAAGGGTGAAACAACATATAACTGCCATATGACAGGGTACATATGCAAAAGAAAAACTTGTACTCAACCCCATTTCGACCAGAGCTAGCAGAGCAGAGAATTCTGGGATACAATCCAACACAGCAGACCCACCATGCACGTAACCACCACTACATTTAAAGGTTCCATTTCAAATGTTACACTGCGCCCTCTGCTGCACAACACTGAAAAGTGCGCCCTGGCCCACTTTTTTTTCCACCCTCACCTATTTGCGGTAGCTGGTGTCAGAAAACGCTTATTTGTTTATTTTGGTAAAAAAGGAAAAAATCATCGGGTGCCCAATTTAGGAAAAAGAAAAAAGAAGTCCAAAAGAAAACGTGAAAAGAACAAAGGTATGTATGATATTAAATATTGTTCTTGTCATTATGTGCTAGTCTAAGACAACTTTTTAAACTTTGAAAAAAGAGTTAGGCTAAGGATATATAGTTTAGCCTCTACTTTCAAAATGTATTTAATCCAAATCTATTTGTGCACAAAATTCAGCTAATTAAATAAAATTTTATTATTCACTCATATCCAATTTTAATTAATTTCTTCATTTGTGTTGTGCTTTTATTAAAATAACACAAAATGATGACCTGCTGTCACGTTATTTATATTTTTGTAATTACATGTATTCAGTTCGTTGTCTCTTATTCTCAGTATTATTTGAATTTAACTTTGTGGTGTGTTTTGTCAGAAATTGCATTAAAAATATACAGCTTTAATCCCCTCTACTTTGATATATTTTTCTAAGCAATTTGTAACAATGTTCTATTTTTCCATTCATTTTAGATGCACTTTTAAAATATTTAGAAGCAGCTACTGCAAAGCAAGATGATGAAGATGTACCACGTGCATCTACCTCCTTCTGTCACTGATGTTATCCTTGTAAGTTATTGGGACTTTTGGATTTTATTTTATAACAGTACTTAAAGCAGTAAGAATTTACAAGCCACTTTTTATAATTTGTATTTGTTAAATATTTAAACAATAAAGATAACCATAACAAGCAATTGTGCATTTCTGGGTCATAATTTGTGGGTACTGAGGGGGCGCTACTGGTGTGGCTCGCCCAGGGCGTCATTTGTACCAGAACCGCCACTGTTCACAGAGGATGAAGATTCAAGATAACAAAGTTGCTGATTCATGAAAACTTGAGAAAAAGATATTGGAGAATTTTCCAACACAACGCTAAAATAGACAAAACCCTGTTAAAAACCTTTAGTACAGAAAATCCTCCTCTGTGTTAAGGAGAAATACACAGGCAGCGCTGTTGATAGACACTGATACTGATGATGCTAATGAAGCTATGCCAACAAGTTGTTCGTGTGTTGTCAGTATAATATAGCAACATATATCACACCATAATCCAAATAACTTATTTGTCAAATAGTTCCGTTTCCGGGTTACAGCACGGACGCGTGTGGCTCACGTCAGCTACACAACTATCTTCAAATGGCTTAACAGTGGATTTTCTCCAAAAAAAGAGAGCTGACCATGGCCCCCAAGAAAAAACATGACTACAAAGACCTTAAAAAAATTCTTGATGATATTCAAGGGACGTTGTATCCCTTTATGGAACAAGTGACCGCTAAGCTAGCTCCTCTGATGGAGCTAATGGAAGAGTTCCGGAGGCTCCAGGCTCAAAATGAGCAAAGAGAAAAACGGGTCAACATTCTGGAGAAATGACTGGAAGATGTGGAACAACAAGTAAGGTTGAATAATGTCATTCTCACTGGAATACTGATCAAACCTCGGGCAAAGCTAAATGCAGCTGGAGTTAGCATTGTTGATGCTAACAGCGCTAGCAATGCAAGCAGTTCTTCTGAAACGAAGAGCAGTGGAGAGTCTCTAGAACACCAAGTGGAATCATTTCTCACGTCTAAAGGGATTTCCCTGGATCTAAATACCTTCGAGACCTGCCACCCACTCCCCAGGAGGAAGGAGACGGATAAACCAGCAATCCTCATCAGGTTTGTTAATCAAAAACACAATCTGATGAACCAAATGAAGCAGCTGAAGGGATCTGCTGCTTATCTGAACGACCACCTGACCAGAAGGAATGCTGAAATCGCCAAACATGCCAGGCTTCTCAGGAAGCGGAAGCAGATTGAGAACACTTGGGTTAAAGGCTGCAGGATTTACGTTAAACTACTCAGTCCACCGGACCGGTCCAAATTCCCAGAACCCAGTAAATTAAGCTCTGACCAAAGATCAGTTTTTACAATGTTGCTGTTCCAATGACAATGACAAATGGATATCATCTGTTGATCTAAATGTGTTTGTCAAATCTAAATGTAAACAATAAATGTTTGATTTCAACATTAAAGTCCAGTTTCTGACTCCCAGACTCTAGTTCCCATGGAAACTGGTCCACACAGAGGAACACCCTCAGAAGGAGTCTAGGGCCGGCTTTACACCGCAGATCTTGATGCTCATATCCGATTTTGTGACTATATCCGAATTTTTTGATGACCCACTTACATCATCTTTTAAAAGTGACCTGTATCTGATTTTTGCATTTACACTATACAATGCTGAAACTATCAAACGTAGACATTCTGAGGACTACGTAGCAGTATTTCCGCCCTCCGCGGACCTTTTTCAGACTTTTGTGACTGTGGTTGTCATGGAGGCAAGGCGGCGACGGAAGGAGGCGTTGCCTTGGGCGCTCCTGGCGGGATGCACGGGGGAGTAAAAAAAAGGGGGGGGGCGCTGCTCGGCCGTCTTATGTGCTCTTTCTGAGTTTTGAATGAGGAAGTGTTTGCAGACGTGCTGTACTAACAGTTTGATCCAAGTGTTGAACCTTTCCTGCGCGATGACTTCTCTTTTCCGACCGTGTTCAGAAACGCACGGGAGATTTCCTCGGGGTTCTCTTTTCCGTTCTGAACCCTCAGCGTCACCCAAAGACTCCAAAACTTTTGGGGGAGACACCTTATTTTTAATTTACGGTTCTCCAACAGTCCCCCGCTCCGCGCTCACACCCCCGCGCTCACAGGAGAGAGGGGGGCTCTCTCCTTACACACACACACACACACACGCAAGCACGCGTGCGCGCGCTCACACACACACGGTCCCTATCATACACGCCCCCAAAGAAATAAACGGCTTCTAGCCTGCTGTTCCATAGCAACGGTGTCCCGCTTCATTAGTTACCGTTTGCGTCCGGACCCGGACCGGACATAACAGCGGTTTCCAACTACGGTCTGAAGCTTGAAGCTGAAAGGTAATAGGCTGACAGCAAAATCAGCGCACAAAAAGCACCTTAATAAGTCATGTGATCTCAGTTGGTGGTCTCCTGAGTTGCCGTCACTGACGTACGACTCACATTTACTGGGGAATATCCGATTTGTCTGCTTACATGGCACACGCAAATGCACGTATCCGATTTGTTTCCGATTTATTTCCACATATGAGAGAGGCCTGTATCCGATCTGAGAAAAACGGAATCCATGCGCTTTTGTCCTGCTTACACGTTCACCGATCATATCCGATCTGTGCCACGTGAGAGGAAAAAATCGGAATTGGGTCACTTGAACAATGCAGTGTAAAGGCGGCCTAGATAACCATTGGAGAGAACAGAAGACTGAGAGATTCTGACACTCTGGACCACTAATCTCTGAGAGAAGTGTTGCAGTGGTGCAGCGTGCTGATGGTACACAAAATATCTTTATATATATTTTTCATTTAATACTTTATCAAATATTATTAATCTTATAATCTCTTTAATCTTAAATTTTGTTGATCTTAATCTTTTCCTGAATAAAAAAAACAATTAACAGCAATTTTGATTTAAACATTTGGAAAATATGCTAATATTTCACATCCATCAAATTGGCTCCAAGCTCATTGGCTCTGAAGAATTATCAGAAACCATTTATTGTGAAAAAAAGATTTGACAGGAACTGGGAAATAAAAAAAAACCTCAGACTTCAACTTCAAGCTGGTAGACCCTGGTCCTTGAAAATATTGTTTGACATTAAACCCATATGCAGTTACAGATCTGCCTCTGCAGGTTTACTCAGTTCTTTCATTTCTGTACCAGAACTCTCCATCTTTCTCTGATTTTCCTCTCCAGTTTGCTGTTTCGATGGCAACCAAAGTTTCAGCTGTTTAAACATTTGACAGATTTATGAGTTTAAAGAGTCAGAAAACAAACAAGAACTCAAACTAATGACAAACTAGTCATCCTGATCAAAGCTGCCAGAAAGCTGACCAAGGTCAAAGTTCAAATTAGACACAGTAGACCACCGCGTGCACATGCACACACACAGACACAAGTGTGAGTTCTTTGTTCTAAAGAAAATCTAAGCAGATGTTTTCTTCCACTGCAGACTCTTCAAAGATTCAAAGATGTTCAATTTGTGGAAAATCCAGAAAATCTTTGAATCCAAACCTTTTAGCTTCAGTGAAGAACTACAAATGTAGAAATGAACCAACCAGCAGTTTCAATGTTCTGACCTCAGAGTCTGCAGCCTGCAGTTTAGACTCTCCAGTCCAGAACACAGAACCTCCATGGATGAATCCTCCAGGCTGTTTCTAATGAGGTCCAGTTTTGTCAGGTGGGACGGGTTGGACTTCAGAGCTGAGGCCACAATTTCCCAGTCAGTCTCTGAGAGTCCACAATCTGAAAGTCTGTGAAGAGAAAGAAAGACAGAAACAGGTGATCTATGATGAATTCAGGCTGTGATGAAGTTCCAGTTGGACATTTCTCTCTTCATCAGAGCTTCATCTTCATCATGAAACAGTCCTCCTCATCAGTCTCTCTCAGACCATCTTTTTTTCATCTGCAGCTGGAGGAGAGAAGGTGGAGCTCCATGGAGCTTCATGCTGCCCTCAGTCTGTCAGTGATCTGAGGTCTGAACCCCAAAGTTCACAGTAGAACATCTGGATCACAGAGACTGACAGCTGTCACTCTGACAATCATGAGGATGAGGATGATGATGATGATGATGATGATGATGATGATGATGATGATGATGATTAAATGTTGACAGCTTTTAAATGACGATTCAATCGTATTTCGGGCGATAACTCGTAGCAGTGTTTTCAGCTTACCCTAGGGCGGTCAGTCAATTAACGCACCTGCTCAGCGTCCTATTTAAGCCAGGTGCGCAGGCGTTCATTCTCTTTCTTACCTTCAGCGCTCATTCTTCGCCGGTCTCAGTGCCCGCGGGTCTCCGTCTCTTCGGCGTCTTGCTGTGTTCCCACCGTTCTTCGGATGGATGATCCCCATATTTTATGATGTGGGGTTTTCGTTTCGCCGCGTCTGCTCTGCTTTGCAGTGATCCGCGGGCGGCTGCCGGCGCGCAGCGCGTTCGTTTCGCCGCGGTCGCGTGCATCTGCAGGGGGTGTGCTTCCGCGATGTTCGGGATGTTCGTGGCCCCCGATCAGGAGCAGTCCGGGTCTTCTCGTCTGCCGTGGTCAGCCGACTTTCTGCGGTGAGCGGCAATCAGTCCTTTCCCGTGTAGTTTTCTAAGGCTGCGTTTTTCTTCCTGTTTACTTCTGTGACGTCACGCCCCTAAGGACCCTGGGAATTGTAGTTATGACTCCGGGTCTTTCATGATGCATTCTGATTCCTTTTCTGCTGCGTAGGTCTGCGTCGTCCGGTTGTTTTTTCAGGGGTTGTGGGGTCTTTTCTGTGGTTTTAAAGGCTGGCAGTCCTCGTTTGGACAGGTTTCTCATGCTGGCTGAATTTATCGTGGCTTTTAGCATTTGTTTTTCTGTTGCTGTTTTGTTCTTTGGGAGCTGAGTGTGAATCTTGACTGCTTTTTAATTTGATGCTGGCTTTATTATTATGGCGGTTCTTCTGTTTATTTTCTTCGTTGTTGTAGCTGCTGGCTAGTCAGAATATGAATCAGTGTCTCTTGGACCCGTCTCTGCTCTGTGGACATTTTCCCTATATTTGGTCTCTCTTATGCAGCGCTATGGCTCATTTTATTCACTCGGCGATCCTCGTTCGTTGCCCCCGCATGTTCTGCATCTGGTTCTGCTCCGCCTGTTTTTTCCCGCTCTGTGTACCCAGTGGGTCATGCCCTGGCTTCAGGGACTTGCGTCGGCCGCATTGGTGAGTGTGTCAGTCTCGTCGCGGTCTCGTTTTCTCGGCTGGACAGTTAATTTGTTATTCTCTCTCTAGTTTGGTTGGAGGTTTGCGGGGGCTATGTGATGGATTCTTCCGGGGCATCGTTTTCAAACCCACCACTGAGGGTGGCCCCTAGGAAGTGTTCAGGTTGACGTGACTTGATCTGGACCTGCTAGCGCCTCGCAGTTAATCTTCTGGGCATCAGTGGCCTGGTTCCCCATGCGCCTTCAGGATTGGTATATATTTTCTTCAGCTCCCCATGCTGTCTCCACGAAATTCCTCTGAACGCGATATAAGGCTGCGGGTGACTGTCACTGATGGTCTCATTGTTCTGCCTCTATGCCTCTCAGTGGCGTCTCTTGGCCTTCAGTTGGCGCTCGAAGTGTTTGTCGGTTTACCTTTCCGCTGTCATTCTTTCCCTCTTTATGCCTGGAGTGGTTTTGTGATACCGGTTGTGTCTTCAGGCTCCCTCCACTTGTTCTCCTGAGTCTGCGCCTTCTGGTTTGGGGGAAAAGGATTTAAGAAGAGTGGTTTATGTTTGTCCGGCCGCCAGAATCTACGGCTCTGATGGTTCTTAAGGGGTCGTCCGGTTATTTCATCCTTGGAGATTATATTAAGGCTGTTTCAATATTGAATGATAGTATTGTGTCATCGGTTGACTTGGTTAATGTTTAAATAACACCTTGAGCAACTTCTACCCTGACCGTAGGAAATATATCACTTGCGCTCTCAAGCTTAGTTCAAGAGTTAAAACTTGTGTCCACAAGTCAGTCTTCCGTCTGCCTTTTCTAAGCAGATGGCACTCTGCTAGATGCATCCCCATTTAGAGGCTTGTTATACTCTGCATCTAAATGCTTAAGGTTCAGTCTAGCAAATATAATATCAAAACCTATGATCCCTCATGGCTCTCAAGTTCTCTTTTGCAGTATCCAGTCGCCCTTGGCTAAATAAGAATTTGAGAACCATTAATATCATATACAAGGCATCAAATCCAGCCGAGCTGTAATCCTCTGCTACGTGGGATGTTGACCTTCCTCGTCTACAAATCTCCTTGGCTACTCTTCCCATCTACTACTCCTACTCCTCGATGGCCTCCTGAAGGTGCGTCCCTCTGAAACTGTCAAAGGTTACTTTTGTCATCATTGGAATATATAAAAAATTGGTGTTAAGATTTCGTGCAGGTCATATATTTCACTATTTCACTGTTGGAATTTGTAATTATGGTGGTTTCTAGGGTGCGATAAATCCACAATGGGTCTTTACCTTAACTATCTACTAAATTTCACTTTCTCAGATTTGTTTTTTTTAAAAGCACTGTTATTTATCTCAATCATTTTGAAACTGATCAGTTTCTGGGTTATTTATATATTCTTGTCAAGACTAATACTGCTTTGTTTTTATCTATGCAACGCATCCTGAGCCTGCGAACCCCTACGCCCCGATCAGCTTCTCCGTTTCCAGGAAATGATGTCACCCATGCATTCCTTGATCTGGTGCTGCAACGATGACTGCTCGACGTACCTATTGCTGCACTGAAAGTGACGGGGCGTTGGACCTCCTCTGCATTCCAATGACACTCTGACTGAATTAATTAATCAATGTCAACCGCAGCATGAATGTAAATTCTTTGATTGTAGATGTTAAAAGAAGATTATAGCCAGGTGGAAGCCTAAAAAATTTAGGATGTTCTAAGTGTATTATAGTATGCGATGGGGCTAAAAAATTTTGGTTTCTAAGCTCAATTACGCCAATTAAGCTTCGGACATATGGCGTTGAGGTTGTTCTTGATACTTAGATGGAAATCTTCGAATAAATGGATGTTCTGAGCTCGTATTATGGTATGCCAAATGGGGAAACATTATGGCAGTTAAGCTCGTTCGTAGTCCTGTCGTTGGATTAATGATGAGCTCAGTCAGGTGTGTTTCAGCAGGTAAGATGGAAACCATGCAGGTTGGTGGTTCTGGGGACTGGAGTTCAGAAAGCCTGTTCTAAAGCAGAGCTGCAGGAGCTTCATCCTTTCAGAGTGGATAAAAGAACCTCCTTCAGGTTCTTCTCTGTCATTTCTGCCTGACAGCTTCTTTGACTCCTTCACTGCTGTCAGACATGAGGCACAGCGCTCCCGAGCCTCACCCGGAGTTTCCGCTCCGTCTGTGATCGCGCAACACTCGGCAATTTTAACCTCAGAAACTGTGGAAAACATGCTGATTTGACTGAAACTGTGTATTTAACACAGATCAGTGGAAAATAATATTTACTTAATTTACCTTTTTCTATTTTATCACGATCATGACAGGTGAGGCTCTGCCTCACTTGCCTCACCTGACCGCATGTCACTGCCTCACAGTTCACACACACATCCAACAATGATGCTGTTGATGTTACATGGACAGAAGAATCCAGATTGCTGATGCTAGCTAGCTTTGATAAGGAAAATCATGGTTCTCATGGTTCTAGATAACAGCACAAACTGAATTTTCAGATTCCAAAAGCCTGGATTGATCCAAAAGATTTTCTGCTGAACTTGTACTCACACTCTGAGATTTTTCTAGAAGCATCAGGAAAATAAGAATTCAGAAAAATAGAATAAAGACGTCCAAAACATGAATCCTGTCAATGGAACTGGACAAGCAAATAACAAGCTCATGAAAAAGCAGATTTCAGACAGATATGCCAGATTTTCTGTCTCAGTACGGTGTGTTGGACTTCTTCTTTTAGTCATGAAACTGTTTCATTCACAGATCAATGATTTATCTAGAAAGTAGATGATGAACAGAAGAAAGAGCATTCTAGAAATGTGCTTCCAGAATGGCTGACATTGTAGAAATGAAGACATCCTTTCATTCTGGACCGTCTGCTTTGTGTTCAAACCTTTCAGAAGGTTCTGGATTGGATTCATTTGGACAAATATGATCCTTCTTTACTCTTTGGCTAAAATATCATTTGAGTGTTAAAAACAAACTGATTTTCTTCTTTCATGTTTTTTTTCTAATAATTTTCAAACCTTTAATTCTTTGTAAATCAATCTGAACACTGATCTGATTTATCATCACAATCACTCCTGAACTCACCTGAACTTTCTGCAGTTCCTCAAAGCTGGGATCAGTCTCCGTTTACCCTCATCTGATGTGTTGAACTGGTACTGGTCCAGGTCCAACTCATCCAGAACCTCCTCTGACATCTGCAGAGTGTAGGCCAGAGCTGAGCAGTGGATCTCTGAGAGTTTCTTCTCTGATTTGTTCTTTGACTTCAGGAACTCTTGGATCTCCTGATGAACTGAGAGGTCCTTCATCTCCATCAGACAGTGATAGATGTTGATGCTTCTGTCAGGAGAGACTCCTTCACTGTTGATCTTCTTCAGGTTGTTGATGGCTCTCTGGATGGTTTCTGGATTCTTCTCTGTCTGACCCAGCAGGCCTCCTAAGAGTCTCTGGTTGGACTCCACAGAGAGACCATGAAGGAAGCGAACCAGCAGGTCCAGGTGTCCAGTTTGACTCTGCAGGGATTTCTTCATGACTCTTTTCAGAAATCTGTCCAGGGCTGGGATCTCCATTTTGTTCATCAGTAAGTCCTCAATGACCTTTACCTTCCTCTTGGAGTAACAGTGGAAGATGTAGACTGCAGCCAGAAACTCCTGAACGCTCAGATGAACAAAGCTGTAGATCGGTTTCTGGAAGATCTCACACTCTCTTCTGAAGATCTCAGTACAAACTCCAGAGTACACTGAGGCCTCTGTGACATCCAGACCACACTGCTGCAGGTCTTCTTGGTAGAACATGATGTTTCCTTTCTCCAGATGTTCAAATGCCAGCCTCCCCAGCTTCAGAAGAACTTCCCTGTCAGTCTCTGTCAGCTCTTGTGGACTTGTCTGATGTTCCTGCTGGTACTTGTTCTTCTTCCTCTTTGTCTGGACCATCAGGAAGTGGGAGTACATGTCAGTCAGGGTGGTGGGCAGCTCTCCTCTCTGCTCTGTGGTCAGCAGGTTCTCCAGAACCACAGCAGTGATCCAGCAGAAGACTGGAACTTCACACATGATGTAGAGGGACATGGAGCCCTTGATGTGGGAGATGATTCTGCTGGACAGCTCTCCATTTGGGAACCTCCTCCTGAAGTACTCCTCCTTCTGAGCATCACTGAAGCCTCGGACTTCTGTCAGTCTGTCCACACATGAAGGAGGGATCTGATTGGCTGCTGCAGGTCTGGAAGTGATCCAGACCAGAGCTGAGGGCAGCAGACGTCCCTGGATGAGGTTAGTGAGCAGCACGTTGACTGAGGACTTGTGTGTGACATCAGACACCAGCGGACTGTTGTTGAAGTCCAGAGAAAGTCTGCTTTCATCCAGACCATCAAAGATGAACAGAAGTTTGCAGACAGACAGCTGTTCTGCTGGGATCTTCTGGAGTGTTGGATGGAACAGCTGGATCAGAGAGAGAAGACTGTGCTGCTCATCTCTGATCAAGTTCATCTCCCTGAAGGACAGAGGAACCACAGCACTGATGTCTTGGTTCTCCAAGCCCTCGGCCCAGTCCAGAGTGAACTTCTGCACTGAGAAGCTTTTTCCAGCTCCAGCAACTCCGCTGGTCAGAACCACTCTGATGGATCTGTGTTGGTCAGGGAGGACTTTGAAGATGTCTGGGTTCTTGATTGCAGTGTCATGGAGCTGGTTGGTCTTGGTGGTGGTCTCCAGCTGCATCACCTCATGTTGGGTGTGACCCTCTGGTCTCAGTCCCTCTGTGATGTAGAGCTCAGTGTAGACCCTGTTGAGGAGCGTTTCTCTTCCTGCTTCTTCAGTTCCTTCAGCCACATGTTCACTTCTGCTCCTCAGACTGATCTGATGTTCTCCAAACATCTCCTGCAGACCAACATCTGCTGACAGAGCAGAGAAGAAAGCTCCTTCATGGGTGTTCCACATGTTTCCAGAAGAATCCATCAGCAGATGATTAGGCTCTGACTCACCAGCTCTGGGTCTTTCTGCAGACTGGGGTCCGCTCCTCTTCTTCTCTCTGTGGACACTAAGGAAAAACGTTAGTGAACAACAATCAAAGCAGTCAGTGGGAAGTTCCAGACTAACTCTGATCATGGAGCAGATCCTCTCTGATCTTCAGACTCAGATGTTGTGATCCAGACTGTGCTGAATGTGAGCAAATGTGTTTCCAGGTGAAACCAGAGCAGATCTAGTCCATCTGAAGGTCTAAATGATGCCTTAGCTGTGTTTGGAGCTCATGTCTGGACTGAGCTCAGAGAATGGATGAGGTGTGTTCATTCACTCATGAAACTGGGCTAATTTAATCCAGCTAATCAGCAACTACTGCAGCAAAGTGCCATACCACCTGTGCAAATTAATCAAAGCAGTTACGTGCAGTCAGGGATGGTAGGTGAGGCTGTGCCTCACCTGCAAAACATAAATGAAAAATAGATAAGTTAAATGAAATGGAAATTATTTCTTTATTAAAAACAAAGATTAATTTTAGACATGACTATTCTATGATTACATTTTCTGTGCAGTTTCACATATCTTTGCACAAGAGTGAATTTATGAATTTTGGATTGGATTAAAAGCCTGATCAGAATAAAAATGTGTCATATTAATATGCATTCTGTATACTGTATACCCGCTAAGACTCATTTGGATCAAAGCTAATGCGGTTCATCGCTGCCATAAATTAAACAAGCATAAAGACATCTGAGTGGGTGTATCCAGGAATTGAGTGAGTGAACCTTACAACCACGCAAGTGCACTATCTAAGCGATGATCCCCATTACGTGCTCACCTAGAATGCACGCAGTGTTCAGGGCGCTGGTCACTTAAAGTATATTCAGGTGTGTTTGGTACTTGAAGTGAAACCTTTCTGGTTGATCTGATTGGCTAAAATTTGCATGTCAAATCCAGCGAGGCGGCGGGGCTGGACTTTCATTTAGAGGCTTTAATAGAAAGGAACCAGTGGCTGTGACATGGATTGAAACGGTACTGTCATGGATTGAATACGTGGACACACGATGCAGGATGAAAGAAGCTGTGTAACCAAGGATTTTAATCCTGAATAATGCTCTGAGACTCGTACACAAGTGACAGTCACAAAGAGAACGATCCGGTGACAAGTGAGGAGGCACACAAGGTATATATACACAAGAGCGATTGAAAACAGGTGAGTGGACAGGTGCTGGTGTTGAATGGTCGTTAACAAAAGGCACAATGGAACACAGAACAGGAACTTAACAAAATAAAAGCCCCAACCCGGAAGTGACATTCCTTTTCCATTTTATGGCTCCAGCAGGCAAACTCTCTCCTGTAGATCTTTTCAAGAACCATTCTTCCTGTAAGATTAGGAAATTGTGTTGGCCAGAGTTTCAACATCGATCAAAGGACTCTAGCTCCTCTTGGGAATCAGTAATAAAACCTTTCATGTGAAACACTGCCGACTACATCACAGCGATACTCAGTGGATATCTCCTAAACCATCAGATAGGACCAGACAGATCTACCTCGCCCGGATACGGAGGAGTGGACTTCAATGATTGGACTTACTGAAACAGGCTGGCTTCTCTGTCAGTTAACTATGCTGGGCCAGAAGCAGAGATCTGGCCGCCAATGATGCTTCCAGGAGGAGACTCTGACCACATGTTAAAACAAGTTCACCAGAAGAATGTGCTTGTTCTCAAATGGCCTGCAGGCCTAACCTGAGAACTCAGGGACATCTGTTTAATTTGTTCTGTATCCTATTGTTAGGGGAAAGGCAAACATGGTAGATCTCCAAAGCGAGAGATTTCTTTCCTACAATACATATAATTTCCATAATACACTCCTCTCCTACAATACAACAGTACTGGATTAAATCAAGCAGTTTCAGTTATGTTAAGTGCCAGAAGAATGTGCAGATACTGCTAAAACATGCATGCTGGTGTGTGTGTTAAAAGCAGTGTCAACAAAACTGAGTTAATGATTTCTTTTTCAGTCATCAATCAACACTAAAACAATCAAGTCCTCATCTTCTGTTTCTGAAACAGCTAAGCATTTCTACAAACACGGCGCTTCCCCTTTCATCATCAGCCAGAGTTCGTCTCTGCTGTCGCATGCTCCAAAGAACAGTAGCAGACGATCACCCCAAGTTTAAGTCTTGCAGTCCAAAGTTCATGCAGCATTTTTGCGCTGCCCTCCCAGTAAAAGGAGCGGAGGATGGACAGCTTTTCACTGTCATCTGCTGGAAGTTGCTGTGCTCAAGTCGATTTTCCAACACAGGCAACATCCCTTTCGCGCAAAGTCAACTGCTGTCATGCCTTTCTTGTCTTGTTGGAGTTGGTTTTCCAGCTGCCTTCACTTGTGGAACCATAATTCATTATTTAAATTATCTGGCAGTTGAGGTTCGATTTAAATTTTTTTTTTTTTTTATTTGTCCTGTCCAACAGCCACAGACAGATGAGAGCTGGAAGGCCTCTCTTGTGTTGACATATATTTTAGTTTAAATAAGAGGGGTTATTAATCTTCAGACAACCAGAGGTAAGGTCTGGATAAACCCTTTTGTAATTGAGGCCAAAACTTTTCTATCAATTTCAACTGCGTTTGAAAAAATCTTTTGGTGTTGGGACCGACGAAAGAGTAAAGGGAAAGAAAGAAGAAGAGAGAGGGACGCAGAGAAAGGTAGGAGGGTGATAACAGGAGGGAAGGGGATAAGATCATGAAGCAGCATAAAGCAACAAGTTTACTGGTTGTTAATCATTATGGTAAGGTTCAAATGTAGTACAAAAAGGGCGGGGCCTGTCCACACACACTCAAATGTTATCAACACACCTGCTAGCTGCAAAAATGTCCACCTGTAGACATACACAAAAATGGTATAGTGTTCACACGCCATACCTATGCCCCTTAAACCAACTAGTGTGAAATATTTTCCAGTCATTCAATCATGCAAAACTGTTAGCAAGGTGAGCTAACACCTGTGCTCAGGTGGGTGTTTATGTTCTTCTAAAATGGATGGTGGAATGTGAAAAGAAGGAGGGAGAGTGCCCAGCCATCCCCACCCCAAGACCTCACCGCAGCAGCAGCGGCAGCCGAATCCCCAACGCCACGGAACAGGCAGTGAACAATCACGCTCGGCTGCACTAAGCCCGCCACCCAGGCCAGGGCCAAGAGGACTGGCCGCAAGGCCCCCAGTGCATGAGAGCAGGAGGCACGGAGGGAAAGAGCGCTCGCCTCAGCCCAACCAGGAGAGCAGCATCCCCGCCGCACCGAGGGTCCAACGCGGGGCCCAGCCCCAGAAGATCGCCCACAGCCCCAGACGAGTACCCCACCACCACACAATAGTTCGGATCCCCGCATCCCCAGGGCTGCCCAAGGGAGACCCGTCCGCGCTCCAGGCAGCCATCCACCAGGCCCACGGTTGGTCCAGGAAGGAGGCAGGGGCTCCGCCGAGGGGGAAACCCGGGAAAAAGAGGGTCCACAAGGGTGTCAGAATATGGCCCGACCAGGCTCGGCCACAGTTGGAAATTTGGCGGGGCCCAGCGCTCAGAGCCAAGGACCAGAACCCACCCCAGGGACACGAACACCCCTGCTCAGATGTAATGTGAACCCCACCGCGTGGAGAGCACCGCCCAGGGAAGCCGGGCACCCAGGGACACGGTTGCTGCAAAGGGGCCCGACCCCACCAGGAAGAGGTAGACATGGTCCCAGGTCCCACCTTCCTGGGTAAAAATGTGTATGCATGTATGTGTGTTTGAGAGGGTGTGTGTGTGCATGTGTGTGTGTTTATGTTGAAATGTATATATTGAGGAGGGAGGGGTGTGTACTAAGGCAGTTAAAATTATGGTAGTGGTACTCAAGGGGGCATCTCCTGATTACTCACAGTGACGTCCCCTCACCCTCTCCACCAAGGGGCCCTAAATGTCTAAGGTGCAGTTAAAATCGGCGGGTAGGGTGCTAGGAGGACATCTGCTGCTCACAGTGATGTCCAAGCACCCCTACCAAGTGGGCTCCATACCATGCTGTGCAAATAAACTGAAAGAGTGGGGCCCACCTCCATAACAACTATAGGAGGGGAGCCACTGCCAAGTAATCCCCTGGGCTCATCGCAGGCCAAGTCCCCCACCCTCACCTAATATGAAGAGTATGAGGAAGGTGTAAGTTGGGGACAGCTGGTAGACTGTCCCCGTGGTCAAACAGTCCCCGCCCCCCCTGCTAAAGGGGCCAGGCCCACCCAGCCCAGGGGCTCCCCACTCGAGGCTGCGCCCGACACCCCAGGCCCAGCACCACCCACTCCCACACAGAGAGAGAGGAGCCAGAAAGCCGCCTCTCTCCCGAGTAAAGCCCAGGCCCCACCCCCAAACGCTCGCCCTAGAAGAGCGCTTCTGGTCAGGCCTCGACTGGACTGAGGCAGCCAACCGTCGGGGAAACCCGCCGATGGCCTCAGCGGAGACTTCGAATTCACAACCCCTGCCCCGTACTTTAATAGTGCCTCCCCAGAATGCCCCCACAGGACAGGGCCGACAAGATTCCCACTCCCAGACCCCGCAGCCGGGCGATGACACTCCAGAGCGACTGGGCCCCAAGAGGGTTGTCCCGCCCCGCCCCAGAGCTGTGGGAAGGGGCCGATCCCAGCCCCAGGTGTAGATGGGCAGCCCATCGGGCCTCCCCCTTCGAGCAGGGCTCCCCGCCTAACCCCAGCACAGGCAAAGGGACCACCCCCCCAAGCCAAGCCAGACCACCACCCCACCACGCACCCCCAAGCCCAGAGGACCACACAGCGCCTCCAGCCCGCCTCCCACCCAGGCGCCTGACCCCGACCCTCCGACTCAACGGAGCTCTCCACCACCCCGCCAGGCACCGAGGCCCCGACCTGCTTAAGAAGGGCACGAGCAGCACTACCAGGTTCGACATTGGTTAGAAAGATCTTTCACAGATTCTGGGACTTGGCCCCAATAACTCTTCTGATAAACATTCAAATATGTCAGCAAGTATCTCAACTCTTCATATTAACAATAGAGAGTGGAACTATAATGCATTTCTAAATGAAAAACTAATGTTTTTTTGCCTTTAATCAGAATTGTTCTCTTCTAGCTGTGAATGCGGACGTGCTGCGAGCCGGCTGCCCCAAAGGAACGTCAACAAAGCGCAACCTCTGTGAAACACCATTCGGTAAAAAACCAATAAACTTTTAAAAAGTGAATAAATGTCTATATATATGAACTGGTAATGAAAACTCGTCAGCATGCAATTTTAAATATTCTTTCACGTCTTCACCTCTCTCCGTACCGCTCTCATGCTGTCCTCTCCTAGGTCCTCTTTACTGAAATCGCACAACAACACATTAGGCCACCTGCACGGGGTTTCCAAGAAATTCTAAGACTTTGGCGAGCCTTATGGTCGGAAAGTATAGTATATAGAAACTATAATAAAGACAGAGAGGTACATGCAGCTCAAGACCAGCAAATTTCGCCAATCAGATGAATCCAGAAAGGTCACTGCCCCAAGTGACAAACACACCCCCTTAACACTGCGCGCAACACATAACACAGGCGAGCGCGCAAAGGGGAAATGAGCATGCAGGATCTCCGCTCAGTTAGAATTGCAGGTGTCCAGTTGTAAAATTCGGGGTTGCTCGGTTAGAATTGCGCCTGCGCGGTTGTAAGGTCTACTCACTCAGTTCCTGGAATACATCCACTCAGTTGTCTTTGCACTCGTTCAATTTATGGCAGCGGTGAAGGTCTAAATGATACGTTAGCCGTGTTTTAAGCTCATGTCTGGACTGAGGTCAGAGAAAAGTTCAGCTGTTTGCTTCATCCTCACAGGCTGAGCTTTGTGTCCCCAAGTATTGTCCAACTCTTCTTTCCTCTCAGACCCAAAGCGCCTACAGCAGATGGTTGACCTTCCTGATGGATCAGCTGATGTTCTTGATGAGAACATTACACTCCTGCTGAGAGCTGAACTCTGCTTTGTTCACTAGAAATTGCTTCTTACTGTGAGTCTGAAGGTCCTGGTTCACTTCTGAAGCATAGAGGATCATGTTTGGACTGGTCACTCTTCATGGATCCACAGCTGGAGGCTACAGACTGGACTCCCTGTGTGACCTGTTGACCTCTGCAAACACCAAACCATCAGAGTGTTGAGGATCTGCTTCTTCATGAACAGCTGATGGATTTTGACATGAACACAGACTGAGCTGTTTAGTCTGGAATAACATGAGACATGTTTGGATCAACAGTTTACAGTTGAGGGACAATTTTTTCAACAACATTTGTGAGTCAAGACAGGCTTTTCTAGAAGATTTAATGGAAATGATACATTTAGAAATGTAAAATTTGAATTTCTGTTCAGATATTAGAAGGAGAAAGCAGCAGGTGAGGCATCATAATTATTAATTATCAGCAGCCCATACCTCCCCTGCAACCCAGACTGCATTCCACACACCACCTCAGCTGCAGCTCATGCGCTTTATTGTGCTATTCGTTTTTTCCTACCATCATAAAAGGCGCTTTTTTTTAATTAATTAATTTTTTTCTCACCACCTCTCTAAATACATTGATGCCAGTTTGTGACTCATTTAGGCTTTTTTGTAAGCAAAAAATGCACATTAGAAATGCACTGAGGCCTGCAGTACATGCGCCTCAAGGCAGAGGGCGCTTGTAATCCCAGCGAATGTGACACTGCGGGTAAAGAATAATAGAATTTGTGCTAATTGCCTGATTTGACTGGTATCGATACTCTTTGCTCTTCATTACTTTCAGTGATAATAAAACAGTTTATTCCAATTAATTGAGTAGTCTGAGATGGAAAAGAATTCATTAATAACTGTTGGTAAGTCCTGCAACAATGCATTTTCATTAAAGTTTGAGCTTTTAAGGCTGACTGTTTCTCTTCTTTAACAACAACAAATGATGTATCTATATATATATTATATATATAAATATAATATATTTACATATATGTATAAATATAACAATATATATAGTATATAAAAGCTACTTAGACACCTCTAAAAGCAATAGAAATCAATGTCATGTGTGCGTCGTCGACATCACCAAGATGGCGTCGCGCTCCGCCACCGTCGGCCAGGCTTTTAAAACGGGCGTGTCTCCTCTAGTGATATAACTCATTGGTTCCTGCCACCTGGGGATTCATTGGGTGGACGGACAATGTCCGTCTGTGAAGTAACTCCCCGGATGTTTGGAGCGGGAATCGGATGCTGTGATTCCAAGTATGGACTGAAGGAAGTGGGGGGGCTCCTCTGTCAGCCAATCCAAGCGGCCAGAGGCAGAGATTCGGGGGAGGAGATTCTGACCACATGTTTAAAAGTCTGCACTCAAGGAAGTTTCTTTGTTCCCAGACAAGCTGCATGTAAATTCGGATTTTAATTTCTTATGTATTGCAGGCCTTGGATTTGGGAACACAGATCGATCTGTTTTATTTTGTTTAGAGCTCTTTGCTACGGACAATAAAAACTCTAAATTTTATTCCGTTCGCATTTTCTGGTCATTCTCCCGACTTGAGAACACGCATGGAAGAAATCTCAAAGCGACAGATTTCTTTTTCCTTTAAAACACAAATCCATATGATTGTTTGGACGATTTCTAAGCACTGAGCGGCAATTTTGCTTTGAAGCTTACATAGCCACTGAGTGTGTGCTGGCGGTCCGACATCTGCCCCGACACACAGTTTCCTAAATTCGGTTGCTCGTTCATGTAGAGCTGCGGGACGGATCACAGTACTAAGTCTCCAACATGTAACAAAGCATGCCCCCTTCCCCTCAAACCAAAAACTGTAAGTCCGTCTGTGCTGCTAGAGACACGGTTGCTCGCTCCACCGGTCCACTTGACTAATCAAGTGCAGGAGCGGACGAGTTATTTTCTATTTCGTTTATTTTATATTTTTGTTAAAGTCACTTCCCTCAGTTTAGACTGGATCATCGCGGATGAGTGATTATTTGGGAAATAAAATAAATAAATTGTAATAACGAATAGTAATTATATAATAACAAAAAATTACACACACCCCCCCCCAACGATACCATCGTCCATCCCGATGGTTGACTGCAAACATCATCAACAGCCAATTTAAGGGACATCGCCCAACCCTTATAGGGAACCAAAGTGCATCTTTCCCAGAGGCAGAGCTGTTAGGTTTCACCTTTGTTTGGTACATCCATAGATATGCTGTTTCACCTGTTTTGCCTTCCCTTTGCTCCCCCCTAGTGGCGGAATTGCGCATTTCAGTTATTTCTTCATAAAATCATAACTCGCCACAGGAATGGACTAGAAACTTGCTTTCTTTTTTAACCATCCTAACAATTTTTACTCTTCATGAGTGGGCCGGACATAACAATTTGGCGGGCCGTATGTTTGACATCCCTGGAAATGATGCCTTAGCTGTGTTTGGAGCTCATGTCTGGACTGAGCTCAGAGAAAAGTTCAGCTGTTTGCTTCATCCTCACAGACTGAGCTTTGTGTCCTCCAGAGTTGTCCAACTCTTTTCTTTCCTCTCAGACCTAAAGCGCTCACAGCAGATGGTTGACCTTCCTGGGTGGATCAGCTGATGTTCTTGATGAGAACATTGTTGTTCCTGCTGAGAGCTGAACTCTGCTTTGTTCACTAGAAACTGCTGCTTACTGTGAGTCTGAAGGTCCTGGTTCAGTTCTGAAGTCTGGAGAAAGATGTTGGGACCGGTCACTCTTCATGGATCCACAGCTGGAGGCTGCAGACTGGACTCTCTGTGTGACCTGTTGACCTCTGCAAACACCAAAGCATCAGAGTGTTGGAGGATCTGCTTCTTCATGAACAGCTGATGGACTTTGACATGAACACAGACTGAGCTGTTTAGTCTGGAATAACATGACATGTTTGGATCAACAGTTTCCAGTTGGAGGGAAAAGGTTTCAGCATTTTCTGTCAGTCAATAAATGATTTCTTCTGAAAAATCTGATTCCAATTCTCCATGTAGAAATGTAGAAATTCTGAGAGCAGAAAGTCAAACTAGAACAATGTGATGTTTGGAAAGCAGGAAAATCTGAATCCTAGGAGTCTGCAGTGATTCTTCTCATTAGACTGGAGCTGCTGTCAGTCAGAGTCAGCAGTCAACATGTTTTCTTCTCCAACATCTCTGATGTCTCTCAGAGACTCTCAGAAGACTCAACTGAAAAGATCTCATCACACACATGATGCTCCAAGTGAGTCTGATCAGAGAGATCCAGAACTGAACCAGACCTCAAGTCCTTCATCTGAAAACTGTTGATCATCTGAACTAGAATCCAGCCTCCAAAAACTCTGACAAACACTCACTGTTCCACTCCTGAACGGATGTCCTTGAAGTTTACAGGTAAATCTTTTGACATGTCACTCCTGAATGACCCACAGCTGGATCCAGATCCAGGTTGGTTCCTGTGAAGACTGAAGGTTTCTGGTGTGAGTCTGTGATGGAGCAGCTCCGTCTCACGGGCTGACTGAACACTGTGAGCACACACACACACACACACACACACACACACACACACACACACACACACACACACACACACACACACACACACACACACACACACACACACACACACAGGTTTGTGCGCACGTCCACGTCATAATCAATCATTTTCGCTATGAAGCCATAGTTTCTTACAATTCACCCCTTATTTTTACAGTTTAGACCTCGGGTTCACACTTGGTCATCAGTAGTTTTCAGCATACACGTACATAGAAACGCTTACTCGCGGCAGCCCAGCAGCCGCTCAGCACCAGCCGCGTCTTAGCCACGCCCCCTCCGTTGACAGCCAAACCGAGGGATTTTTTTGGTATTGTTTATATATTGTTGTTAATCTTATGAAACAGCTGTTCCTAATTTATCATGTTTTTGTGTTTCTTCTTTTTTCTTAGTATAGTTTAAGTTGAATTATTTGTGGCTGAAGATAATGTGATGAAGGACATTATTTAATTATTAAATGAAATATGAAATGTTTTGAGAATAACTTTCTTTACAATTTTCTAAGTGGAGTGCCTAATTAGGTGGGAGTGGCAAGAGGTACATAAGAAGGCGCCTCATTCTCACAATGGCAGAGGGACTGAAAGGTTGAGAGAAAAATGGGCAGAAAGAGTGCCATTCAAATTCACAATTGAAGGTGATATGATCTGAAATCAGATGAATTTACGTTGTTTTGCTTTCATCCCTGCTTTATTTTATTTTTTTGTGTCTTCCAAAGACTCTATTAAAAAGGGTAAAACCCCTATGAAATCTCTCCTGGCTTGCCTACCAGTTTTTGTTTTTGTATTTTTTTCTGGATTTCTTGAGAGAACCCCGTGACAGAGTCCTGAGGTTTGACATGGAGAAGATCATGGACAGTTGGAGATGTTCATCTCACCTCTGATCATTGCTCTGGTTGTCATGATTACCATCTCTGCTTTTAGAGGGAGGGGCTCCCTCCTGTGGTTCCTCCCACTGATCCATGCTGCTGGATTCACTGGATCCACATCAGCTCACACACACCTTCCTCCTTCACCTGCAGAGGAAACCCTCCTCATCATCAGCTCTGATCCTCCTTCACCAACAGATCAGCTGCTCCTCCACTGATTGGCTCTTCTCTTGTGTTTCCTCTCAGGTTCAGGTGAATGCAGTCAGACAGCAGTGGGAGGCAGAGGAAGCTGCCATCAGCTGCTGCACTTCTGCTCTCCCTCCACCAGGTGGAGACATGGAGCTGCAGCAGCAACATTTCCATTCAGTCACTTTGACTAAGAAACAACAAACTTCCTGTTTCTACACTTCAGGAAACATGAAGCATCAAGAAAAACAGACAGAAATCAAAGAATGAGGAGAAAAGAAAGAAAGTCATGAATTCTTCCTCTGAGATGCAGAAACGAGCAGAGAGCTGCAGGCTGAGCAGCTCTGGATTCAGAGATTTGATGAAGATCTCTGGATCACTGATGAAGATGCTGAGAGCAGAGCTGAGAAGAACCTCCAGACAGAAAGAAGCCGAGAATCAGAAATCTGAGATTTCCTTAACAAAAGACAGAGAACGGGATCAAGAAGAAACCTGACAGCAGCTGAGAGGAGGGGCGGAACTTCAAGCTGATTGACAGATTGTTGATCTCAGTGAGAGCTGGAGAAAGGTGAAGTCATGTGACCTTCTGCTTTGTAAGGAAACCCTTTGAAGATGATGTGATTCAAACTACAGAACAGATGAAGAAATGGAGTTTGTGGAAGAACCAATCTGAGTCTGAATCTGAGCTGAGAGGAAGGCTGGAGCAGAGTCTCCAACTGTTTGGAAGAACAAGGATCCAACAGAACTTAAAGTTTGTCCTTCAGGGCAGATCTGACAGCTGCATTGTGGTTTCTTTCTGTGTTTGTGTATAAGTTTCTGTCAGAAAGGTGACCTGCAGTGACCTTTAGCTGCTGCTTTTTGGAAGAACTCTTTTCGTTTTGAACAGAAGAACAATTTAAAGAGTGGCAGTTGTTATTGTGGGCGAGGTTGGTGGTCGCCCAGGGCAGCACATTACACGGGCAGCATGTTCAAGGCCCGCAGCATTATACACAAGGAAATAGCTTCATCAAAGAGTATTTATTTTGACTTCTATGGAAGCGATTGTGTAGCATAAATAAAAAGAAAAGTCAAAACCAGAAATGCTTTTTCAAAAAAATTTTCTTAAAAATAAAACGAAAAACCAATACGATAAAATTATTTTTCATTTCCTTCTTCAACACAGCTTATTCTGTCACTTACGTAAAATGATAAAGAAAATGGTATTTGACATTTCATTTTCAAAAAGGTCCCTGGTAAATGTGTAGCATAATTCATTTAGAAATGTCTAATTTGACAATTAAAATGGATTAACAGAAATGCTTTTTAATTTTCGAAATGTAGCTGCATCAAATGACTCAAAATTCAAATGAAAAAGCAATACTTCAAAATGCGTTTTCATTTTATACTTAACACCGCTAATTCTGTGTCATAATTAAAACGAAAATGCAAAGAGAGGATTGCATTTGCATTTTAACATCCACCCTGGGAAACTTGTCTCAATAATAATTTTTTAAAAGCATTTCCAGTGAGGAGGCGGGGCGATGACGTCACTGCTTTCTCCGTGTGTCCGGCCGCGGAAGTTGGCTTTCGATTCACAGCTTCTGATTCGCGAGGGCACTAAAGGAACATTCTGCTGGATTTCTTCCATTAAGATCCAGGAATCCAGGTTTGAGCAGTCCAGGTCCAGCGGTTTGTGAACAGGACCAGAAAGAATCAGAAACTGTGAATCGAAAGCCAGCTTCAGCGTCGTCTGACCGCACCGATTTAAAAACATATGGTCAAGCAGAGAAGGCCTTAAATATAGTCTTAACTGTGTAATAAAAGCACATTATGAAGATAGTCTCCTGCAGCTTCGCGCTGAGTGAGTGTTTTTGGTCCAACCAGCAAACATTTAGCATGGAGAAATCTGCTATCTGTTGATGGGGCTCCAGCTGTCATCAAACAGCAAATTCAGCGCGAAGCTGCAAATAAATTTGTAAATATGTGGGAATTACATCAGTCTTTATTTTGTTCTGGACACAGAAACAAAAATTCATATGATAGTTTCTCAGATCCCAGCAGCATTTCCGCCTTCAGCGATCATGATCGGGAGCTTCGCGCTCCGCTGCGCGAAGGCAGCTGGCGGTCCGAAGAACAAAAGCTTGTCCGCGGTGCGTCAGGAGGAGGACCGCAGAAGACGGACATGCTGCTATGTAGTCCTGAGGAGCTGTGGAAACTGATCAGAAGTTCATAACCAACTCAAAGCCAAAAGTCTTCTCTGCTTCTAACAGAAAGCTCCACTGCTCCTAGTCTGTCTGTAGCCGCGGTTACATGGGCAGAATATCTTGATGGGATCAATGGTCGGGTCAAAATTCACCCGTGCACATGGGCACAGAAAACCTTTTTCCGATTAGAACAAACGTTCCCATGGCTCACACTTTCGGTCGGAATGAATCATCTGGGCATGCGCAGTAGTGTAAAATCACCCGGATGCGGAACTAGGTCCCGTTGTAAACAGACCGCTGCCACAGACAGACAGCATGTGCTGCAGCTCCGTAATACGAGACGACCTTTTTTTTTTTTTACCATTTTATTTGAATAGGGGGGCAGCGCATATTAATAAACATTTCTGTCAATATGCCAGAGTTAGCCAAAGGGCTATTTTTCATCTGCAGTCCCTGGGAAGATGTTAAAAATCACCCTTCCAAATGTGCTTTTATTAATGTTATGGATATTATGAAGTTCCTGTTCGCTCATTGTTATATTTAATCTGTGTAGTCAGTGCTTTTTTGTGAATGAAACAGAGCTGGAAGAAGGCTTAGGACAGGCTAAGACGGGCTAACAACGTTAGCCTTGATGGACACAAAATCCAGGACCGTGCGAGAAATGCAGCAATCTGCATATTAGCTGCACATAAATGTATGGAAATAACATCAGCCTTTATTTTGTCGGGACACAACTGGAAACACAAATCCATGTGACACCACGCGACATTTATTTCTGCTCTGAAAAGTTCACACACCGCCCCAAAGCCACTCTGTGAGCTAGCGGCCCGAGCTCTGTTCGAACACGGTTCCTCCTGAGTCCTGCAGCCGCTAACTCAGAGCGGCGGGACGGCTCGCAGTCTGAATTCTCCCACACATAACAAAACGCACATGTAACAAAGCATCCTCCCCCCTCGGACACAAAATTATTTATCCAGCTCCTCTGTTCACTCGGGTGCCAGTGGACCGAGTGAGCGTCGGGGGGCACGGAGCGCTCCTCCTCCAAATCTCCCCCGTGAGGGGTGAAAGAGAGGGGAGAGCCAGCGGGGCGAGAGCGGAGCGGCGCTTTTCACGGGGCGTCCGCAGAGCAGCTGGTCGGTCCCTTATGCGCTCCAAAGCTCTCAGCAAAACACCGTCTATGCATGACGTAACCCAGAGCAGCAGTGACACACGATCGGAATGACCGTTTACATGCTCCACGATCGGATAAACGATCGGTATAACCCACCTATCTCGATCGGAAAGAAATTCTGATCCGAATGAGTCTGATCGGGGCAGAGTATTCCGAACGGCGCGTTTACATGACGCATTTTCTTTCCGATCAGGCGTTCTTTCCGATTACTTTTGCCCATGTAAACGCAGCTATTGTCTCTTAGCAGGTGGAAACACAGAGAAAGCAGTGACGTTATGGAAGTTTTTCTGTGCCATCAGATTCTGAATATTTTTAACCCTTGAATTTTCTATCTGAATTTTTTTTACCTTTGAATTTTCATTCTGAATTTTTATAACCTTTGAATTTTCATTCTGAATTTTTACAACCCTTGAATTTTCATTCTAAATATTTTTTAACCCTAAGATTTTGATCTCCCAAAAATTCAATGTAAAAAATTTCGAAGGGGAAGACGCTGCTTCTTTTGTGCCACCAGCACAACTAGTCGATCTAAGAACACATCGATATCCAGCCAATCAAGTCATGAGAACGACATGACGTCAGCGTTCGGTACGTTTTACAGAAGTCCAAAAGATGGCAGCAAACTCGGCAGGCGGTTCATCGGTGAGTCATTAATTAATCCTTTATATCTCTCTATTATCGTCTTATTGACGTCGGCTTATATAGCAAAAAACGTGCATCTTCTGTTGATATTTTATTTTATTAATTTTTCCCGCGGCGAACTATGTGTCATTTTTCAGCTTCCGGGTTCAGACCGTTATTGCTTACAACGGAGCAGAGAGGCGGTTTCCGACTATTAGAGCGAGATGATTTTCTAATGTGCTTTTACTTGTGTTGTGATTATTATTGAGTTCATGATGATGAATGAAAGAATGTTCGCTCATAATTTTCCAAGTCCATACATGTGGCCAGTGCTTTATTCTTTACCGAATTTACCGGGAATAATTTAGGGTTTGGCTATTACGTGTCAAAAACCTTTAGCTTCGTTCGGATGAACTTATATTTAACGCCGGAATGTGCATCTTGGCTGCAGGTAAATATGTGGGAATAGAATCCGCCTTTTTTTCTGGACGTGACTAGTCACTGTCCCAAAGCCGATCCCCTGATTGGAGACACAGTTCTCCCGCGTCCAGCAGCTCACTCATGCAGAGCCGGCGGACAGAAGTCTCCTTTTTGCAACAGTAAATAAAACTCAGATATGATAACTGGCATTATGTAAATGGGAAAATAGAATAAAAACAATTTATTTTTATTTTAATTTGAAAAACGAATGATGGATGGATTGTTGTTGCTGTAATGCCTTCGGGTGCAGGGCGGGGGCATACCCCAAAACAATAAGTCACTGGCTTCTGTTTTAGTGGTTACAAGGAGGCAAAATAAAAATTTTCATGTCTATATTTAGGAGTTATCGACAATACAAGCTGGAAATCTGCAAATGTCCGTCAGATTTAACAAGACTCTAATTCTGTCTTTTTTTTCTTTATCTCTCTTCTAGGAACTTCTACAACATATTTTTGAGAGACTTCGCTCCCGTTTGGAACATGTTCTTCAGCGCTTACCCCTAGATCTGGACTTCTTAGATTTCATTTGCACTCAAGAACATGTCTTTTTAAATGCTTTGTCTAGTCAGTTAACAGTCTGTCCTGCTATTTTAGAGGAACTGACACATCTGCAAAGACTTATTAGTTCTGAAAAAGAAAGAACAAACAGTTGCATTGCTGTTGTGCAATGGGAGCAGGGTCCAGCTGGGCGACAACGAATGGCACTATCCTCAGACTACCTTTGTAGCCTTCTGGAACTTAATCTTCCAGTCACATGCATACCCAAACTCTTGGGTATGTCCAGAAGTACAGTTTACAGACGTATGAATGAATCTGATCTTTCAGTGAAAGGACTATATAGCACCATGTCAGATGAAGACTTGGATCAGTGTGTCAGAGAAATAAAATCCAGGCAGCCTAATTCTGGGTATCGAATGATGAAGGCTCTGCTGCAAGCCCAAGGACATAGAGTGCAGTACAACAGAGTCAGAGCATCCATGCATCGTGTAGACACTTCAGGTGTCCTGTCACGTATGGTCCATCTAGGATGCATTTCTCGACGAACGTACTCTGTTCCAGGCCCCATGTCCTTGATACACATAGATACCAACCACAAACTAACTTTTTTGGTTTAAAAAAACACTTTTTTTTTTCCTTTTTCTTACTTTCAGCTACAGCATTGTCATTTTTGGTGGCATTGATGGTTTTTCACGCAAAGTAAGCACACTTGTCAATAAAAACACACTTGTTTAGATGCTTATTCCTCATAATGGTGTTTTTACTGTTCTTCAGATAATGTATCTTGGTACAGCATCCAACAATCTGGCAGCAACTACACTATCTTTCTTCCAAAGGGCAGTTGAAAAGTTTGGTTTTCCTCTGAGGTTAGGAGGTATTTTTTAATTCCAATTTGACATTTAACCAATATTTTCTAAGCACCATTACATATTGTATACTTTTTTTAATTCTTTATATTAGGGTACGTGCTGATCACGGGGGAGAAAACGTAGACGTTGCACAACTTATGTTTACGGTCCGTGGCACTGGAAGAAGCAGCTTCATTTCTGGAAAAAGTGTTCACAACCAAAGGTTTGTTTGTTTTAAGAACCTGATATGTGAGTTTTTTTTTTTTTTTTTTGTACAACAAGTAGTAATAGGACAACTGCACTGTCAAGCATGTGCTACTTTAAGTTGGATTTTAGCACACATTTCATTATAAGAAATATTTATAAATTTAACACAAACCTTGTATGGGTTTAAGGTCTGGAGATTTCAATGGTCAATTCATATGTAAAAATGTTTGCCCGAACCACTTTTTAATTGTTTAGGTCTGTCGTGATTTTGGACTAGCATGTTATGTTTTTGTTCATATAACTTTTCCTGAGATATTATGGATCACATCAGAATCAGAAATACTTTATTGATCCCACACGTGGGAAATTTGTTTGTCACCATAGCAACTGACAGCAGAGGGAAAAAAAGACTAAGAATAATATAAAAAAAGAACAGGAGGACAGAAAATGTAGCATAAATGCAAACAAGGTAGTATAATTTAAAAAGCTATTTGCAGAACAGTGCATGTTTAAGTGTTCATTTAAAACACAATTTTTGCAATTTCCTACAAAAGATTTATAATGGAATACTACATTTGCTGAATCACTGTTTTTGTAATGACCTAGGATTGAGCGGCTCTGGAGAGATCTGTGGGTTGCTGTGACCAGCACATACTACAATGTTCTCCACCACCTTGAAGAAGAGGGATTCCTCAGCATTGCGAGTGTTCAACACCTCTTCTGCTGCCACTATGTATTTTTACCACGTATACAGGATGACCTGGACACTTTCTGCAGTGGTTGGGATAATCATCCTTTAAGAACAGAGAGTAACATGACTCCTAACCAGCTGTGGGCACTGGGTCATGCACGTCATCCCATTCCCGAACCAGAGAACATGGAGGTATATACAAACATATAGATAACTTTGTGATGTTGGTTTGTTTGCTCTTTACCATTTATTAATTTCTCTGGCTTGCATTCCTCAGGGCATGGAGATTCCACATATTGAGTGGGAGGAGAGTGGACTTCCTCATCAGGACCATTCAGACGTCGTTGTACCAAACATCAACTGCCCACTGACAGATGAACAAATGGCAGCTTTAAGAAGTGCAGTTGACCCAAGAGCTGAATCAGACTCCTTTGGCTCTGATGTTTACATTGCAGCTGTTCAGTTTTGTGAACATTTTTTTCCACAATAAAGGGAAAAAAATCTGTCAAGAGGCCAGTGGGATCAGTTTCATCAATGATTTATTTGAGAGCAAAATCTCAATGTGTTTTTTTTAACAAAAACAGTAAAACACGTGACATTCAAGGCCACAACAAACTTCCTGATCTAACAAAACCTTTTTTGATTAACATAAAACAAACCCAAGAATTCACAGGAGCCCAAATCCTGTATGACAAGTCTGAATACAGGCAAGGAGATCACATCTGAAAGATGTGTAGTCTCTGTAATGACCTGGAATTTTTAAGGTCTCGTAGCAGATGGAGACTGTGGGATAGCTGCTTCTGACGATCTCCACAGACAGGCTCTTCGGTAAAATCTCCCATCCAGTCCAAAATTTGGCTAAATTCATCAATTCACCTGCCGTTCCTGTAAGCATCAATGAAGCAAAATCGAGAATAAAGATTATGTTTCAATTTATTTGTCAAAGATAATTTAACTTTACAATTCTTAAACTGTGTGTCAGTGTAGCTTTAAGGCTAATTTGGAAAAATATGTATTTAACAGATGTAATTACACTTACTGGACTAATAAGAGTAACATAATCATGTTAATGTTTTCATTCATGAATTTTAAGGTTTTCTTTCTGGAATTGATATTTTTTTATAAATTCAATTCAATAGCAGCCAAATAAAACTTTTGTAGCACTCCCATATATGAAAGAAACTTACCATTTTTAATGAACTGCTGAAGATATCCCTTAATGCGGCTTTGGTTTCAGCAGACCAATCATCATCTTCATCTTCCTCCTCCTTTGGCCAACTGATGCGTTGAAGAAATATCTGTAATAGGATAAAAGTATTAAACACGTTGCAACAATTTTAACTTCAATATATAGTATCCCCCCCCCAATCCGCAGGGGTTAAGGACCAAAGACACCTGTTAATACGCCAAATTTGAGAATGCCAATACCACATTTATTTTGTAAAAAGCATGAAAATTCTCAACAAGGTGCATTTTTTTAAGAAAATGGTAGGAGTACAAATCCTAACTGAGGTCACTGGCAAATATGTACCTCAGGACAAATGTCGCCTGTTCCTTCACTTGGAAAAATCAAGGCTGCAGTTTCAGGTCGCTTGGTAAGCACTGTCCACACTGGAGTCTCTTTAAGCCCTCCTCTCAGCTGTTTAATTTGCCTTGTGACACGTCCAATTACCTACAAACAAACAGAAACGTTTAAAAAATGATACACACATTTAAAACCCAGACTTTCTTTCTGTTCTGTCAAATGTCAATATGAAATGAGAACCAGTTTTATTACTGCAGCTAATCATCATTCTATTTACTGGCGTTAAAAAGAAAAATGAAGAACGGTACTTTCCAATAGTGGAAAATGTATATTACTGTAGTTAAACAAACTAATAAAAAAGTAAAAATGTGTAATTTTACATGCAATAAAAGCACCATCATAGGTTCCACTCACATGAAGTTAATAAGGCCCTATCTCATAATGTAGCAAAAGCTGAATAAACAAAAATAACTAATTTTTCATGTTGATGGTTGTGAAGTTCTTGGAAATATTTAGATTTTTTGACTTATCCAATCCTATTGATGTAGGTATGAAAGAACTTTTTTGAGATAATGCCAAAATATGTTTAAAAAAAGACTTGCTGTTTGTGAATTAAATAACATTTTAGAAAAAATTGAAAATGTTTCTATATTTCTTTGTTTTATAGTGCAAATTATAGTTGGTGATGGCACAGTTGTTAAGTAGAGAACTTAGAATTGTCATTTCATTTCATAAAACCTGGTCTGGAGTCTAATGATGCTAAAAAAACAAGCTCTCATAAAGGATGTCATACATTTTCTATCATGGTTTTGCAATTTTTTTTTTATAGAAGGTCTGGTAGTTTATTTAGAAGGAAGAGCAAAAATACTATACTCAGGCATCCATGATATTTAAATAAAAAGATTCTGCCAAAAACAAAACATTTTCACTCACAGCATGAATCAACAGCTTCTCAAAAAGCCATTTTTTATTGCTCTCCGTCAAGCAAGGAAGGTCCCACGCATAGGCCAATTCCTGAACCCTTGCTCTTTCAGCTTCAGAAAGTGCAGTGTCCCCTTCAAGCTTAAAATAAAATAAAAAGTTAAGATCTAGCGCAAAATGTAAGTTAAAAAATAAGTGTAGTGCAGAAATTGAAAGACACTTCTCAGAACCTAAGAACAAAAATTTAGAAAAAATAAATTACAAGCTCGATTTTCTCTTTGATGTCCAGGTCTGCGCAGTCCTCCAGTGTAACGGTTGCCGTTTCAGGGCTCCCACCAAGCAGGACATGGACAACAGCGGGGCTGAGCCCAGACAAGCAGGGTCCTTCATGTATGAAGGAGTGGCCAATCATTCTCCCTGCCACCAGGAACATGTCACTCTCCACGAGAAAGTGAGAGGCTGAGGGAACTAAATGGCCAGGTGGTCCTTCAAAAAGGCATGTAACATTGGAATTTGCTGTTCAAGACATTAAAATGAAAAATTAAGTTATAAGGTAGTCTTTCATATGATTTGGAAGGAGGCATAATGTTATGGGCTTACCAAAATTGATGCAAAATCCAGATTTCAGTTTCTCCATACATGTGGAGATAAAGTAACGAGTGACTCCCTGTCCAACAGCAGTATCCCCTTTAATACAAAGGTGAGATTTTAAAAATTGAGCAAACAGTAAATATGTTTTCTTTTGTAGTACAATTGCTGTAACATCCATTTACATGTACCTTCCAGTCTGCAATTCAGGGGACGTGCCCACTCTACATTAGGCCGCTTGTAAAATAAAACAAGGGCCAAATCCTGTTGAGCTGGGGTCTGTCTCAGGTCCATGCTCAAAAGCAATGGACTTTCCCTTTCATGAGTACGGCGATAAAAACTTGCACATGCAGACATGGCTTTTATGGGGTCACTGATGGTTAACCTTACATTTGACCATCACTGTAACAGTAAACCATAATCCGGGAGTACAGAAATATTACCAAAAGGTTACCTTCTGCAACTACTGCATTGTACTAACCATGAGCTACACCTACCATCACTGACAGTTGAAGTTCCAGATGGTCCTGGAACTGCAGTTTGCTCCTCCTCACTGACAGTATCTTCAAGTATTCTTTCATTTCCTGCACTACTCACATAGTTCTTTCTGTTACACTTCTGACAAATAGGTTTAATGTAGAGTAAAAACTTTCAATAGTAAGAAGTTACTATTTACCTTTCTCCACATGAAGAAGCATGCTCCTCGATGAAGTCAGTGGAAAACATTTCCGTGCATAGAGGACATTGCTGCAATGCTGAAGAAATCAAAAGTTACAAACTGAAATAAATTTCC
>CM074505.1:27273444-27295543 GCA_037389245.1 Oryzias sinensis | reverse complement strand
GGAGCAGGAACCATGTCTTCAGAACCTCAGGAAGGTTCTGTCAGAGAACAACTTTCTGCTGCTGAAGGAACCATCGTCCAGAACGAGGAGGAGCTCTGTCGTCAGCGCAGACTGCTGGATAGCAGCTGGAACCCGCAGCTGCAGCTCAACATAGTTGGTACGTTCACTGCTGCAGACAAATAGATCCATGAACGTCTTTGTTTTCCTCGTCTGAGCTGCAGTCTGGATCCAAACTCTGCGGCTGGATTTATAGCTCCGATGGTGCTGCTGTTTTAGTTTCACCGCTAATGTTAGCTTGGAGTCGTTTTCTAGGGAGTGATATTTCATGCCATCACGTTGCACAAAACGTTCAAAGTTTTATTTATTTATTTGCTTTAAATAATATTGTTGTGTTTGCTTAAAAGCGGTTTTTGCATGGGGGTTCTGTCATCTTCCTTTTCTTACGGTGGCCCAGAAGGGTCACAACACAACACAATAACTCACAACACAATAACACAACACAATAACTCTCACCACAATATCTCGCAACACAACTAGAGCTGTGACTGTCTGATTTTTGATGTACCACCAGGGGGCGCGGTGTCATGGTTAACCGCAGCCCCCCCCCCCCCCCCCCCCCCAAAAAACACAAAATCCTGCAGCGGCTGCATCGGAAATAAATACATTTACAACGTAATTTTTTTTAACAAATAACAGTAACAACTAACTACTACCTTTTTAACTAATGAATGAACTATGTAGGTGTTGTAGATTGACTGTGACTGTGTGAACGCGGAGCGTCTTGTGTAGGTACGAATAGGTGGAAGGAGCACACACTGTGTGTTGGAGGTGTGTGTTGATTCTTCTGCTCTCTAGCTGTGCGTTGCACAAAATAGTTCCCAAACAAAAAATTTAGTGATATCCTTCTAAATCTAACAGCGTGCGTTCATGTCTGGTGTTACAGAGTAGCCGCGTTTACATGGGCAAAAGTAATCGGAAAGAACGCCTGATCGGAAAGAAAATGCTTCATGTAAACGCGGCGTTCGGAATACTCTGCCCCGATCAGACTCATTCGGATCAGAATTTCTTTCCGATCGAGATAGGTGGGTTATACCGATCGTTTATCCGATCGTGGAGCACGTAAACGGTCATTCCGATCGTGTGTCACTGCTGCTCTGGGTTACGTCATGCATAGACGGTGTTTCACTGAGAAAAAGCTTTGGAGCACAGACGGGACCGACTGAATGCTCTGCAGACGCCCCGTGAAAAGCGCCGCTCCGCTCTCGCCCCGCTGGCTCTCCTCTCTCTTTCACCCGTCACGGGGGAGATTCGGAGGAGGAGCACTTCGTGCCCCCCGACGCTCACTCGGTCCACTGGCACCCGAGTGAGCAGAGCAGCTGGATTAATAATTTTGTGTCGGGGGGGGGGCTTTTTACGTGTGCGTTTTGTTGTTTTGTTATGTGTGGGAGAATTCAGACTGCAAGCCGCCCCGGCACTCTGGGTTAGCGGCTGCAGGACTCAGGAGGAACCGTGTTCGAACAGAGCTCCGGCCCCTAGCTAACAGAGTGGCTTTGGGGCGGTCTGTGTGAACTTTTCAGAGCAGAAATAAATGTCGCGTGGTGTCACGTGGATTTGTGTTTCCAGTTGTGTCCCGACAAAATAAAGGCTGATGTTATTTCCATACATTTATGTGCAGCTAATATGCAGATTGCTGCGTTTCTCGCACGGTCCTGGATTTTGTGTCCATCAAGGCTAATGTTGTTAGCCCGTGTTAGCCTGTCCTAAGCCTTCTTCCAGCTCCGTGTCATTCACAAAACAGCACTGATCACACGGATTAAATATAACGATGAGCGAACAGGCGCTTCATAATATTCATGACATTAATAAAAGCACGTTTGGAAGATCGTGTCATATTACGGAGCTGCTGCACATGCTGTCTGTCTGTGGCAGTGGTTTGTTTACAACGGGACCTAGTTCCGGATCCGGGTGATTTTACACTACTGCGCATGCCCAGATGATTCATTCCGAATGAAAGCGTGAGCCATGGGAACGTTTGTTCTAATCGGAAAAAGTTTTTCTGTGCACGGGTGAATTTTAACCCGACCATTGATCCGATCAAGATATTAGTTTAGTCGGTCTGCTCTGCTGCTTTGCAGCGTTCACTTGTTGCTGCTGCTGCCCTGTATGCTCACTTCCACTTTAATCTCGTGAAAATACAATTTTTTTCTCATAAATTTACGGTTTAAAATTTCATAATTTTACTTTTTTTTGGTGGCCCTAAAATTCTGTCGTACCGAATAGTTTGAATCTGCCAGGCTTATATTTTTTCCCAGGAAAAAAAGTCCTCACTTCCGTTGTGCTGAGCTTAATGCTAATGCTGCGGTTATGTCGTCGCGCTTCGGGTAATGCCGTTGCGTTTTTCCATTTGTATGTAGTGTGAGCCCTGTCGGCCACCGTATCACAGGCCTAAACACAACACAGCACAAGAACTCACAACACATTAACTCACAACACATTAACTCACAACAGCGCAATAACTCATAACACATTAACTCACAACACAACACAATAACTCTCTACGCAATAACTCAAAGCACATTAACTCACAACACATTAACTCACAACACAACACAATAACTCTCTACGCAATAACTCAAAGCACATTAACTTACAACAGGGCTCCAGACTAACTTTTTTCACTAGGAGCACTGTGGCCCCTAAATGAAAATTTTAGGGGCACAACCAGAAAATTTAGGGGCGCATACCGTAAATCAACATGCTAACCAAATCTTCTAATTTCCACTGTATTATAAATACACTAAATAAAATAAATAAAGTAAATAAATACTTTAATTATAGATGCAAAAATTACAATCTGCTTTTTCAAATTCAGTGTCAGATTTTATTCTGCACTTTTGAAGATGCAACAAGAAGGTAAACTGACAGCAGCATCGCTGTCATGACAGAAAAAATAGTAAACAAAATACCATAAATTTAGAATAAAAAAAAGTTTTTAGTAACAAGTGATTACCGTAGTAACCTTTCGGTCATTTCACAGTTTCAAACAATACTTAATTGTATGTAAACATTAGGGGATGGAAATTCATGTTGGCGACACCAAATAGGTGCAGCCAAGATGCACGATAATTTGAGATCACCCAGATGGACGTAACGCTGCACAGATCACCTGGTGTGAGACATATTTTTTTTTTTGCTCTAACATCACCTGTCAATCAAAACCAAAATATCACCAGAAAGGGGCGGAAGCAAGACCCCAACCTGAGAGAACGCAGCTGCAAATTTAGTACTGAACTGACTGAAAGCTGCCCTACAGACTACAAAACAATGCATTATGGCACATGCGTCCTGATGGGTTTTTGTAGTTCACTGATTAATTTAAATAATTTAAAATACCAACTGATTAAAAAAAGGCTACATACATCACAAAACATTGAAATAATTATAAAAGATGTAATATCACAGATCATACTTAGGGGGAGAGGCATAATTATTAAATTGAATGTTAAGGACAACTCTAACTTCCTGTTGCAGCTTCGCCTTCATGCCCCCCCCCCCCCCCTGGGCGCTGGTTCATCTCAAACACGTCTATCGTTGCATTTTCCACACGTGTTTTAAGTGCGTCTAAGACTAAATCGTGTTGTCGCTCACACGTGTTTAATGTCCGAGCCCCGTTAGCTGTCACGCATGTAGGTGTGGGACATTTATGCTCCTCAGCTGACCATCTCCCGCGGGAGCGGAGTCATGCCGTTACACAGCTGTGCATGAGAACCGTGGTTTGCTTCGCGAGTTTGAGACCCCTGCTGTACACTCTGGCACTGGTACACTAGCTGCAAGAACGAATCAATAGTTCGCTAGCTGTTCATAGCTCAGACGCACATTTCAGGTTGTGATGATTTGTCTCCGTTTCCTTCCCACAGATGTTTACGCGAGCTCGATTATCTCTAGGCCCCGCCCCCTCCACATATTTTAGCCACTTGCAGTGACTTTCCCTATTCTTCTCACACGCATTGGCTGCCTCAGGCATCACTCAATGACATGCGAGTGTGCGCTCGCGTGTGCTCCAGTCTCACGAGTGTGTGTGTCTGTCTGCGTGCGTGTGGGCTCGCGTCTCATTGATGATTTCATTGCTCATTTCATTGATCATTGACGGGCCGCTTCCACGTTTAATGAATAAAAAAATACGGAGGGTGGGGGAGGCAAATTTACTGGTCGAGCATGTGCGACTGGATGTAAAATTCAGTCGCACACTCTCAAATTTTGGTCGCAAAATGCGAGCAAATGGTCGCAGTCTGGAGCCCTGTTACAACGGACGTAAAGCAGTGATGCAAGTGCCTTTATTCTGAAATTTCCACTGGGCTGAGCGGCTAACTACCTAACAGAAGGTAATGTCACAGTGCGCTGTGGAGGGAACACGTTATTGCTACAAGAGAAGCTAGCAGCAGTGTTGCCAGAAACTTTCTCTTTATTATGGTTCTCCTTCCTCTAAACACATACAATATGAACGCACACTCCTCCCTCCGGCTCTCACACCCCTCTCTGTCACTGCACGTGTGTTCCTCTCTTCTCCTTTCTTCCGCTCCCTCCTCTCACACATGGACGTGCTGTCCCCAACACACACACACACACACACACACTCCGCAACACTAGACACCATGAATGTGGAGAGATGGGGTTTAGTATTTTTGTAGAGTTCTACTTTGTAATCATGTTTCCATGTTTGAAATCATGAGATCATCCCAGCAGGGCAGGCCCTGGTCTTCCGGGGGCCCTAAGCGAAATTTAATTTTTGGGCTCTCTAACTGATCAGCAGCACCATCAAAACGCAACTGTTGTTGTAATATAAATAAGATCTCTCTATTAATACTTTGTGAATTATTGTTGCTGCCAAAGAATTGAATACAGTAAATTGTCTGCATGTTGGATGCACATTTAGTGGTGCCAAACAAATTTTAAATGCAAAGAAATAAATATGAATGACAAATGTATATATAGATATATATTTTAATGTAACAGTAGGCACTCAACAAATGACATCAACAACACTCCAACTTTTCTAAAACAGCAACTTAATAGCAAATCAAATATCAATAAAACAATCCAACATAAAGAAAAGAACAGCTCAATGAGGGGAGTTTGGAAAGTCAGAGTCTTTCTCAGTCTGAAAAAGACATCTTTGCACTAAATTCATTCTTTCTGGATCAGAGAATGTGGTTGGCCATTCAGCTGGACCAATTTGATTTGAAGTAGGTGGAATTTTGGATCAAGTCGGTTCCTTTCTCATACACGCCTCTCTTGGAGCCTCTGGAACATCAGAGACATAACTTCAATAAAAGCTAACAGTGAAAAGTCAAACAGTCAAATGTTTTCCCTTTCAGCAGTAGATGTGGTGACAGGAGTTTCTTCTGCAGCTAAAAAACAAGAATTATTATCATACAATAATCACTGATAAAGCTAATAAAATATCTATAACAGAATACTAATAATATATTGGCTCATTTAAAATCTGTGTGCAGGTTTTTCACAATTTCATGATCTTTTTATATATTTATGAGATTTATTGTTTGATTGTATATTTGCACAAGATCATATTTATTTATTTAATTATGAACAACTTGGGGCTCCATACTCTTCAGCTGCTGTTTATGAAAAAAGGGGTTATGCAGACACTGTTCTTTAAATTACTTTACATGCTATTAAAATGAGCCGAGATTCCATCTTCAGTGAAGTCAGGAACATCTTGGGATGTGGACGCTGCACCACCTCCAATACTTTTTGATACTTTTTAGAGCAGAAGAAACTGTAGGCTGAGGCGGAACTGTGCAAAACATCATCATTATGTAAAAACCAAAACTGAAAAATACAAATAAGGAATAAATGTACCCATTTATATATAATAATACAATAATACATTGAGTGCAAATGGAAATATAAGCATTTCTACAATTCTTTATCTATTATTTTGTATGTTCATAACTTTTAAATTGGTACATTTATTTTGTTTGTCATTTATAAATGAGAACATTTATTTCCTATTTGTATTTGGCAGTTTTCATTCTCCATATTTCATGCTAATGCAAGATTTTATGACATTATTGAAAAACTCAGACTACCTGACTGTCTATAACAGATAAACAGCAGTTTTTATACTGACATAAACAGAAAATGCAGAACTAAATATGTGTTAGCAAAACGATGAAACAAAACGATAATGTGAGTGTTTCAGCCATCATACCATTGTCATTATTTACCTTTCTCTACTCTCTGCCGTTTTAGAAGGTCGTGTCAGATCTCATCTTAGTAGCTTGGGTATCAGAATTATTTTTGAGTTTTCCATTGGAAATTACGACAAACGGAGTCGATTCGTATTTTACGTAAATTGCGCAGCCACACATAAATACTGGATAATGTAAAAAATACGGCCCCAACATCCTCCAAATTTACCTTGTGATTGATGTTGAAGCTCTTCACCTTTTTTCAGCGCCTGATGGATAGTCTCTGTGGCATGAAGTTCTCCTGTTGTCGCTTTGATCAGTGTGACAAAATGTGCTCGTTTTTTTTCTTTTTCCCAACTTTATTGAAACAAAATGCACTCGTAAATGCACACTGTGCCAGGTTCTGACAATGATGTTGACCAATCGTCCAGTCGTTGCTAAGAGTGGCGTAACGTCATTATTTGGGTTGCCAGATTGGTTCAGGTGTGTTGAAGGGGGGATCATTAAAGTGCATGCAACATTCTTTTGCAGAACATTCAGAGCGCATGTTGGTACGGAAGTTCTATGAAATGGGTTGCCAGATTTGGGTCTTTTTTGATTTTTTTTTTGCCACTTCGAGAGAAAAAAAACACAAAATCCCCCGGCGGCCGCATCAGAAATAAATACAATTACAGCATACTGTTCTTTATTAACTATTAACAGTAACAACTAAGAACTACATATCTAACTTGTGAACTAACTATAGGTGTTGTAGATTGACTGTGTGTGAGCGCGGGGGTGTGTGTTGATTCTTCTGCAGCGGATCGCTCTGGAGCTGCACGCAAGTTTCACCTGTGCTCTCTGGTACAGACATCTTCTCAAAATATTATGTATTGCCCAGTAATAAACAGACTGCAGACACTGTCACCTTTCCGATAGCCATGAAGCCTGACACCCATGAAGAACGCGGGGCAGGAGGCTCCACCTTTGTTTATACAGACACGTAACGTTATGCTGCAAAAAATAGTTCCCAAACAAAACATTTAGTGATATTCATGGAAATCTAACAGCGCGCGTTCATGTTTGGTGTTACGGATTGAAGGAGAACAGTAATACCCCCCCCACACACACACACACACACACACACACAAAATCCTCCGGGGGCGGCCGTGTCACGCACTTAAGAACACACGCAGCTTGTAACGGAAATGAATACAATGGAAATTAATAATTAGAACGCAGTAAATTTGTCATATTTCCTTGCGAGACGAAAACTTCTGTTGTAGAATAAGGATGTGTGCTTCTGAGAGCGTGTGCCTGTTTGTGTAACTGTAAAGGGAGCCGCGTGTCACGTGCAGCGCAGATGCAGACAGTCAGGGCGCGCGCCTAGGAAAGAGAGAGTGACAGGCGCGGTGGGAGAAAAGGAAACAACAGTCTAAAAGAAAGAAGGAAAGTCTGAACACAGGACTAGCAGAAAAAGTAAATTATCAGCAAAGATGAATGCTTTTAATGGGTTTATTAAAGTTCCAATCACTCACCATATGCAAAACGTTAAAAAAATTGCGTAAAAAAAGTGCGGTGATGAGGTGATGACATGATGGTGATGGCGGTGATGCGGTTATCGTCACAGCCCTATTTTTATAGGCCTATTATTATAAATGTATTAACTTTGTATATAGGGTAGGCCTGCACATTATACCGCAAATTATATCGTTATCGCAATATCCAGCTCTGCAATATGCATATCGCAAAAGACGGCAAATATCGCAATAAATCGCAAACCCAAAATGTGTTAAAACAATCTTCTAGCAGCTTGAAGCATTTAACGAATCGAATAAATCCCTTTATGCTTTGACCAATCAGATGGATGCCTACCTATTGTTTACCAATCAGATGGAGGCCTATTATGTTAGATGTTTGTCCCCCATGTCGATGAGGGTCGTTTGGAGTATAATTTTTAAACTGTTGCAATGAAATGGGAATGATGTTTTTGTTTATTTTTCTATTTATTTATTTACAGCAAATTATATCGTTATCGCAATATTGATCACTAATATCGCATATCGCAAGTTTTCCTCATATCGTGCAGCCCTAATATAGGTGAAACTGTTACTCGCAATCGCGTGCCTGTAGGAAGGGGGGGGGCGGCAGATCCGCCTTCTACGGTCAAAAATGTTATTGCACTTCAGCTTCAACAGCTATATTAGGTGATGGAGGTGACAGTGCGCATGTCCACAGGATCAGCATGACCAAGGCTTAGCTTACGCTCTCCGGTGTGGGGAATGTTCTGTTGTGTTGACATCGTTACACAAAGATAGTGTATGCCACAGAATAAATCTGTTAATGCTCCTAAAACAGCATGACCCGACTGGAACAATCGGGTCTACAAGAAAATAAACGTGCAAGTTAATTTTTCAGGCCAGTGTTAATCATCCAAATTTTTTTGTTCCTGGCAGCTAATAGTTTTTATTTTATTAAGCAGATCACCTACAGAGGTCAATTTTATTTATTGTTATATAAAACCAATAAATGCATTTTGCAAGTAATTATTTTCTGGATTTTTGTACAGAAAAAAATACCAAAAATAGATAAATTAAAGCTTTATTAATCTCCTAAGGGAGAAATTCAGGTGTCCAACACACACAATAAATAACAATAACTTAATAGCTCATAAAATAGCAGTTCATATCAGGCAGATTTGTTAAACAGCCATACCGAAACGTATCGAACCGAGCCCTACGAAACTCTGAATCGAACCGAAATGAGATTTTAGCGTTTTGTTACACCCTTAGTAGTTACTGTTATTTGTTAATAAACAACACCTGGTTGTAATTGTATCGTATAATTATATTTGCAAAGGGGCCACCAGGGGATTTTGTGTTTTTTTTTTTTTCCTTTTGAGGGGGGGCTGCGGTTAACCGCGACACCGCATCCCCTGCTGGTTCATCACTGCAGTGATCAAAAATCCCACATCGTCACAGCTCTAACCAAAAGTCCTGTACACGAATAAAAGGTTCCTTGTTGTTTTTGTGTCCCTGCAGTTCTCCCCCAGCATTGGATGACTGAAGAGGAAGATCAATGCAACCAGCAAAGGAACTTCAGAGTGGAACGGGAGGAACCAGAACCTCCACAGATTAAAGAGGAACAGGAGGAACTGGAGGAACCAGAACCTCCACAAATTCAAGAGGAACCAGAACCTCCACTAATTCAAAAGGAACAGGAGGAACCAGAACCTTCACAGATTAAAGAAGAACCAGAACCTCCACAGATTAAAGAGGAACAGGAGGAACCAGAACCTCCACAGATTAAAGAGAAACAGGAGGAACCAGAACCTCCACAGATTAAAGAGGAACAGGAGGAACCAGAATCTCTGCAGATTCAAGAAGAACCAGAACCTCCACAGATTAAAGAAGAACTGGAGGAACCAGAACCTCATCAGATTAAAGAGGAAATGGAGGAACCAGAACCTCATCAGATTAAAGAGGAACTGGAGGAACCAGAACCTCCACAGATTAAAGAGGAACCAGGGGAGCTCTGCCTCAGTCAAGATGAAGATCCGCTTGATCTGAAGCAGGAGACTGATGCAAAAGATAAGAGATTTTCTTGTAAAGAATGTGATAAAAGCTTTAATTACATATCTGATCTCAAAAGACACATGAGAACTCATACAGGAGAAAAGCCTTTTTCTTGTGAAGAATGTAAAAAATGTTTTAGGCGTGTATGTCATCTCAACCAACACATGAGAATTCATACAGGAGAAAAGCCTTTTTCTTGTAAAGAATGTAATACAAGTTTTAATCAACTATCTGATCTCAAAAGACACATGAGAACTCATACAGGAGAAAAGCCTTTTTCTTGTGAAGAATGTAAAAAAAGTTTTAGGCGTGTATATCATCTCAACCTACACATGAGAATTCATACAGGAGAAAAGCCTTTTTCTTGTAAAGAATGTAATACAAGTTTTAATCAACTATCTGATCTCAAAACACACATGAGAACTCATACAGGAGAAAAGCCTTTTTCTTGTAAAGAATGTAAAAAATGTTTTAGTCAAATATCTACTCTCAAAACACACATAAGAACTCACACAGGAGAAAAGCCTTTTTCTTGTAAAGAATGTAAAAAAAGTTTTTGTCAAATATCTGGTCGCAACAAACACATGAAAACTTGTAAGACTTTTTCTTGACAATTTTAGGAGTTAAGGCCAATACACACCGGGACGAATATTCGCCAGGCAATATTCGCCAGCGTTTTTCGCCACGTTTTTTGTGTTCACACCCAGGCGATTTTCGCTGACGATGAGCGGAGCGAACATGCAATTTCATTCCCTGACATTAGATGGCGCTTAATGTAAAACAGAAATACTCCTGTACACAAGGTGGCGCTGCGCAACTTTACGCTTCTTAAAGTCGCTTTTCACTCAGAAGAAGAGAGCAAGTATTTACGCGCTTGTCAGAATTATACAAAGAAAACATGAATATTTCAAGCACCAGTAGCTCCAACTGGTGCTTGGTTCGGGGATATTTTAGAATGTCCGTCATTATTTCTTCGCGGCAGTGAAGACGCTACTTGGCGTCTATCTTCTTCGCAGGTATGTGTGCTCAGAAAGGCAGTTTTGTGTTTGAGCGCCCCCAAGTTGTGTTTTACTGTAACTTCAGAAGCTCCAGACACCGCAGGCTGATGGCCTCCATACCATATTGATGCAGTAACTTCATTAGAGGGAGCCACATGTGAGTGTAGAAATGAATTTTTCTAAAATAAAAATAAAAAGTAAAATAAAAAACAACGTTAGTTGTTTTGATATATCGAATCAAATCAAATCAAACTTTATTTATAAAGCACTTTTCATATAAAAATATAACACAAAGTGCTTTACATTAAAACAGCAAAATATAAAAACAAGCAAGCATTAATTAATAAATAAATAAATAATAGGGGCCCCCCTCCCCGTACCTAGCCCCCCACGCCTTTCACACCTCCCACCCTCTAACTGATAGGAAATGACAATGAAAAATAGGCTGTAAAACATATGCTGAGCACAAAAACATGTTGCGGGAAACACTAGTAATTGGAACCTCCCCCCATGTGAACAGCCGCATAGACAGCCAAATGCAACATCACAGGCGGGGACCGCTCCACCACAGCTAAGCGGTGATGCAGGTCCCCACCCAGAGGGAGACGTTCCAGCTGAGGAAGCACCGGAAATAAAAATGAGAATCAAAAAGGAAGCATATTGATAAAAACGATAAAACATTGAAATAAGGTAAATTAAAATAACACGTTAAAAATCAGGTTCAAGTTCATAAAACAAGATAAAATGGATAAATAAATAAAATAAAAATAGAATATACATATAAATAAATAACTGAATAAATAAATAAATAAAAGTAGTAAAAAAAATAAATAAAAAATTAGCCAGGTTAAAAAGATAGGTCTTGAGCCTTTTCTTAAAAGCATTAATGCCCTCTGCGGCTCTCAGGTCCTCTGGCAGACTGTTCCATAATGCAGCTTCTCCATAGGTTTTATTTTTTACAGTTGGAATGGTTAACAGACCAGTGCCAGAGGATCTCAGGGTCCGCAAGGGTTCATACTTTACTAAAAGATCTGATAAATAAGAAGGCGCAAGAACGTTAAGACATTTAAAAATGGTTAAAAGTATCTTAAAATCAATCCTGAAGCATATGGAGAGCCAATGCAGGGATTTTAAAATTGGGGTGATGTGAGCCCGCCTCCTGGTCTTTGTAAGAACTCGTCCAGCAGAGTTCTGGAGAAGCTGAAGGTTCCTAATGTTTGTTTTTGGAAGACCAGCAAGCAAAGCGTTACAGTAATCAATTTTACTCATGATAAAAGCATGCATTAGCATCTCCATATTAGCAAGAGAGAGTAGTGGGCGGACTCTAGCCAGATTTTTGAGATGATAAAAACCAGTTTTAACCACCTGTTTTATATGGGGGATAAAAGTCAGCTTAGAGTCACAGATAACACCCAGGTTTCTGACTGCTTCCGAATGACTTAAGGAAAGTTCCTGTAGCTTCAGAAACTGTTTCTCTCTCTTGGCTTCAGGACCAATAACTAAAATTTCAGTTTTTTCCTGGTTGAGCTGCAGAAAATTATTTGCCATCCATAATTTTACATCTAAAATACAGTTAAAAAGTGCTTCTATTGGTCTTGTGTCATCAGGAGACATCGCCATGTACAGCTGGGTATCATCAGCATAGCTATGAAAGCTGATGTTGTGGCTCCTGATGACATTCCCCAGAGGAAGCATGTAAATGTTAAAAAGCAAGGGGCCCAGGATGGAACCTTGAGGCACCCCACAATTAACTTCATGGACCCCAGAAAAATATGTGTCCATGCTTACCATAAAGCTTCTCTCCATGAGAAACGACTCGAACCACTTGAGAACAGTCCCTGAAAGGCCTAGACTTTTCAGTCTGTTTACAAGGATCAGGTGATTGACAGTATCAAATGCTGCACTTAGATCTAACAGAACTAGTACTGAGATCTGACCTTAATCCAAGGCACACCTGAGATCATTAACAATTTTTAACAAGGCTGTCTCAGTACTGTGGTTCGTCCTAAAGCCAGACTGGTTTATCTCAAAAATGTTGTTATGTAAGAGAAACTCGTTTAGCTGAATAAAAACAAGTTTTTCTAAAACCTTACTTAAAAATGGCAAGTTGGACACAGGTCTGTAGTTATTAAAAACTGAAGGGTCTAAATTAGTTTTCTTGAGTAACGGTTTCACCACTGCCGTTTTTAAGGCAGCAGGAAAAATACCCGTCTGTAGAGAGGAGTTCATGATATTTAAAATCTCACTCTCAAAAGACCCATAAAATGATGTAGGAATGGGGTCTGAAAAAAAAACAAGTTGTTGGATTAGCTTGGGAGAAAACTCGACCAAGTGTTGCAGCTTCAACCAGGTCAAAACTGTCCAGCGCTTCCTCAGGTAAAATCAAGCCATCCTTACCAATAGAGAGGCTTTTCTGTCCTTTTATGATGTTTGATCTTGCTCCTGATTCTCTACAGGAGGTCCTTTGTCCCAACAGCAGTTAGACTATAGAATAACTCAGTGTAGAACTGCTACTGTATTTACTTATTTAGTTATGATGTGTACTTTTACTTCAACTTTTATTACTATTTTAATTTTTACCATTTGTTTTTCTAACTGTTATATTTCTTGGTTGCCTGCTGTAACAACTGAATTTCCCTCCAGGGATCAATAAAGTCTTGTCTTGTCTTATCCTGACTTTCTTGGACAACTGTTTTAGATTTTCATCTTCTCTAAGCCACAGTTATCAATAGGCAAAAAAGTAAAGGATCAATACATTTCAATCAGGCTCCATCTAAAATAGAAAGACAGTAATTATTAAAAGTGCATAATAACGAATTAACATCTGTGCACAAAGAGAGGACCAGATTAAAAGTGTTAGAAAAGGTCTCAGCCGAGGAAGAGTTAAGCATAAGAGAGCTAACTTCTTTATGTGCAGGCAAGAGGTCGCTTTCTGCATTGTGCTTGTTCATATATGGTGTGACACAGTGTTACCTCTTGGAGAGAAGCCTCCCTTTATTCTGCTAATAAACAAACAGAAAACAATACATTGTGTGTTCCTGCCCACTCCAGGGGCCTGTTTCAGAAAGGAGGTTCAACCAACGCTGAGGTTAAACTTGAACTCTGAGTTGGTCAATCGGGAGATGAACAACTCTGAGTTTTCTGTTTCAGAGAAGCTGATCGGAGTTAGGTCAATCAACTCTGAGTGGACTGATTCGGAGGTGAGCGTGCGCACCGCGACTATAAGAAGCCATTATCAATGGAGCGCAGATATTACGAGTCACCATGGCAACCGTGGAAAAAAAGAGGTCTGCATATTTTTCGCCAGCTGAACTTGACGTGCTGCTGCAGAGTTACAGTGAATATGAGCACATATTCCAGAAGAAAAGCAACACCGCTGCATCTGCAAAACAGAGACAGTTAGCGTGGGAAAACATAGCTGCTCAAGTTAATGCCTAAGTTTGCATTTAAATCATTGTTATAAAATATTGACTGTAATAACTTTTTAAATAGCCTAAGGTGTGAAATAAAAAATGGCGATATTTAGGTGTACTTTTGAAGTGTTATTCCTGGTGTAAATGCATGAAATGCTGCATAGTGTACAGAACCAATCTGGGGGGGGAAAAATGCCTTTAACGTCGGTAATGTTTAGAGGACTTTTTTGTTAACCTTCTCCTCTAGCAAACGTTGGTCAGTTTAATGTTAATACATGCAATTGTGTTTTTAAAAGTGAACTTTTGTTTACTGTTGAACCTTTCGCTGCGCGAAGACTTCTCCTTTCTTTTCTCTCGTCTTTCCGACCGTGGTCAGAAGCACAGGGGAGATTTCCTTCAGTGCCGAAGGGAATTCTCCTTCGGGGTTCACTTCCCGTTGGAAACCCTCAACCTCCAGAGCAGATTAAGAATGACTCCAAAACAGTTATTCTGGGAATGACACCTTCTCTTTATTTAACTAAGTGCTCCGTCCTCCGAACACACAATATTCCACGCACACACCTCCGCTCCCTGCTCACACCCCCCCCCATCTGCACCTGCAATCGCCCCTCCCCTTGTCTCTCGTTGATCGCACCCCGCTCAGCACACACACGCTGCAACACTACCCCTGTATTGATCAAGTGGTATAGGTTTATATGGGATTAAGAAAGTAAGCAGTGCTAGCAAATTGTGTTTCCAAAAAGTAATTGTTACATTAATCTAATTCAATGTCCCTGATTTCATTTTCATGTAGATGCAATCCTGCAGGAATTAAAAGAACATGGCAGCAGCTAAAAATGAAGTATAAAAACATAATTCAATCAGGTCAAATTTGAGCATGTCATGGATGTAGGCTTTGTTGACAATATTTGACATATGAAACATCTACATAGCAATACCTAATGTTGTTTTCATTTTGTATATGTAATTGACTGCAACGAAAAACGGTAATGCTCAAATGCTGGCGGCCGTGGTGCAGCGGTAGGGCGGTCGACCCATGGACGGAAGATGGCAGGTTCGATTCCCGCCTTGCACGCCCATGTGTCGAAGTTTCCTTGGGCAAGACACTGAACCCCACCTTGCCTCTGGTGGGAGGTTGGTGCCAGTGTTTGGCAGCGGAGCCGCCGCCAGTGTGTGAATGTGTGTGTGTGAATGTGTGTGTGCATGGGTGAATGGGACTGTGACTGTAAAGCGCTTTGGGCCTTCGTAAGACGGTAGAAAGCGCTATATAAGTATACGCCATTTACCATTTAAACAAAAACGTATGGGGAAATGACAAAAAATCGAGTCTTCTCAAAATCCTCGTACGAGGTAAATATAATTCTCTACGAATTAATGCAGCCTCCTCGTCTATTGGGTCCTCCAAAAAAGAACAAGCCATTCTTGTCACTTAGACCGTCTCTGTGTGACGGACATGTGGGCAATGAAGGTTAAAGCGAAAAATACCGCTTCGTCTTTAAAAAGGGGAGGGGCAGAAACTTTGAGTTTGGAGAATAAAACCTGCTCCCGACCAGGTTAGGTTCACAGCATAAGTAACCATGGACACTGACTCCGGGTAGAAGTTACCTCTCTTTCAGAAACGGGTTTGACTTACTCTGCTTACTCTGGTTTAACAAACCTCCCATTCTGAAAAAAAAAACCCAGGGTTTCCCTGATTTCAGGGTTAATGCACTCAGAGTTTACACTTAACCTCCTTTCTGAAACAGGCCCCAGTTCCTATACAAACAAAACAAACCGACATTTAAGCTTTAACAGGGAATCCCCAAAATATTTCTCCTAAACCATCAATCCCTTTTAATCATCACATCACAAGTTAGAAACAAATATTGCTGTAGGTATACAAATAAAAATTAAACCCAAAAAGGCCAATAAACAATAGGATGGATTGGGATTAGGCCTGGGCGATACATCGATCAAATGAATTAATTCGAATTTTTTGTTACGGGCGATTTCAAAAATTACTAAATCGAGTTTTTATGTTGCGCATTTTTGGCTCCCCAGAGCTTCCGTAGCGTTACAATCACACGGCGGTGACACGCGACAATCGACGCACGTCGCAGCTAGCGACAGCATGGCTACAGGTGACAGTGGGAAGTTTGTTGTTTGGAACTGGTACGGGTTTACTGCCACAGACGTGGAGGAAGAGACCCCCCCCCACGCTGCCTAAAGCCCATCAGAGTCAAAGGCTCTCACGAGCGCTCGCGTGGCACGCGCTCAGTCCTCTTAAACACGCACGCGCCCTGACACAGAAACACATACTCATTCTACAACGCCTGTATAGTTAGTTCATCAGTTAGTTAGTTGTTACTGGTATTTGTTAATAAAGAATACTGCGTTGTAATTATTACTTTTACCGATATATTCATTTGCGACGCCGTCGCTTTAGTATTTTGTGTTGGGAGGAGTTGGCCGCGAGGGGGGGGGGGGGGGCGGTCTTAGAGCCCAGATATGACCTGTATTGTTATCCTTTAGAAAATGGTGCTACTGTCAAGGTGAATGTTTGTCTCCTTTTAGTCTAGACTACAAAGTGTGACTCAAAACACAGCTGGGACTTTAAGTAAAGAAGTACAGTAACCTTTTTATTTTGGATAAGTGAAAACAAGTTTAGAATAACGACATTAGAAAAAACCAGACAAAAGTTATATAAAACAAGACACAATTATTTAAACACAAGTCCAAAAAGGGAGTAAGAAGAAAAATCTTATACTTAACTTTGATTCAAAGAATGTGTTCATTTATTTATAATTCATCCCAGAAATGGGGGTTACATTTGTCTTGGGTTTGATTAAATAAAAGCAACATTTGCTTGAACTTGTCTGCCGTTTGTACTTATTGCTTTCCTTAAGTAGGGTGGGCGGGGGAAAAAAAAAATCGGAAATCGAATTAAAAAAAATAAAATCGGAGATTTTATTTTTAGGCCATATCGCCCAGCCCTAATTGGGATAATACTATTATAAAGGCTGTCTTGGTTACACACAGAGAAAGAAAAGTAAAAAAAATACAATGATGGCCAGAAATAAAAATGTCCTCAGAAAAAATAGTAAAAATGCACACCTAATGTAAAAACAAGATCTAATGTTCCACCTTTAACATGAGTGGACCCAGACACATGCTGAATAGAATTAATAGAGTCCATGAGACTCTGAAACCTCTGGCAAAGAGGTCAGAGTCATCATTAATGTGTATGTTAAAATCACCAACCATGATCAGGTTAGACAGCTTCAAAGTGGAAGATAAAAAGTCACACAAATACACACCATACATAACAATGAAATAATAGTTCATAAAATAGAAGTTCATATCAGGCAGATTTGTTAAACAGCCGTACCGAACCAAAACGTATGGAACCGAGCCCTATGAGACTCTGAATGGAACCGAATTGAGATTTTAGCGTATCGTTACACCCCTAGACATAAATCTGATGGAGAAATCAATAGAATCTGCAGTTTGGATCAGTTTCTATTGAAAAAGGCTGCATAAATATGACAGACAGCTTTCAGGTTCAGATGCAGTTCTGAACAACAGCAGAAACATGATCTGATGGAGGCTCTCATTTATCCTCATTATTCTTCCAAACAGCCCAATCAAGTTGGCCCAAAGGCACATTGGCAGAGCAACATGTTGTCTATGAAGAACCTACTCAGCTGTGCTACAAATAACAACAAACATCCAAACCACAACGGTAAACAATCAAAACCAACACAACTGTCAACATCCAGAATCCAGCAAATATGCCAAACAGAACATTATTACCCACAATGCACCTGCACAGGTCCTGCAGCAGACAGGGTCTTTCCAATAACTTTATTAGTGTCATCTTTTTAAAACTGTAAATATTTTTCGTCAACATTTGAAAAATATAACAGGAAATGAAATTATTTGACAATCCAGTTGATGAGAAGCTGCAGAAAGACTGAAATCCATCAGATTGTAAAAACGTAGAGGTGGTCCTTTGATGATGATGATGTGATGAAGATCAGACTCTCTCCTGACAGATGGAATGATGGGAAATGAAGTTCATGTTGAAGTGTGGTCCAAGCAGAACAGAAAGGTCTCACCTCAAAGTCAGGACTTGGATCAGCTGCTGTTCTCTGGGAGCGTGCACGTGCTGCTGCATGTGCTTCTGTCATGGCGTTCTGGATGAGCTGCTGAGGTCTGTTTGCATCAAGACTCTCAGCTGCTTTAGTCAAACTGCTGAGCGATGGAACAATAGAGCCGTTTCTGAAGGAAGAGGATCAAACATGATGCTCTGCATCCGTTTGCTTCAGGAAGTGGAGGTTTTTTAGAGTCTCCAGACTGTTTCTGAACGGCCAAAGAAAAGCAGCTGATGTGGTTCTGTCTCCTACCAGCAGGGAGCGCTCTCAGCCGGACAGAACAGATCCTCAATGCTGCTCTGAGAAGGACTCTTCTGTTCCAGAAGCAGAGACTGTTCACATCCAGGAGAATCTGGACTCCAATGAATCCCAGAGAATCTCCTCTCTGCTGTTTGGACACTTTGACCAGCAGAGGGCAGCAGAACTTTCAGCAACTCTGGATCTGATCCCACAAAAACAATCCATGGATGATCAGATTTCAGAAGATTTGAAGGATCAAAGACAAAGATGTTCTGAAGAGAAGATGTGAGAAGAAAGTCCAGAATGAATCCACTCTGACTTCTCCTCATGTCTCTGAAGCTTGTGTCTTCATGTCTTCACCTCAGAGTTTCTTCTGGATTCCATGTGGATCAATAATATTGATCATGTTCTGTTGTCATTTTCCATCAGAACTTCAGGCTTTTCTCTGCTGATGATCTCTGAGCTGAACTTCTTGGAGGAATTCCTGAATCTGGGATTTGGAGCAAACAGTCAGAACAAAGGAGGTTTCCATTTCTTCTAAGCTCTGCCAGAAGAAAAGAGCTGAAGCTTGAAGCTGAAGCAGCATTTGCTCAGAGAATCTGTCCTCCAGACCAACAAGTCCCACCACAGCCTTGAAGACGTTTCCAGAAGCAGCAGCAGACTGTGTTCCCATGACGATGCTGAAGTCAGCTGCTGCTCTGCAGGAGAAAGTCTGCAGCTCCTCAGTCAGGAAGCTCTTTCAAGCTCGTGCACATCTGTCAGTGCAGCAGCAGAAAGCCTGTTTCCCTGCAGGAAGTCTGAGAATTTTCAAAGTAAGAGCCTCATGTTGGCAGAGATGGGTTGGATTCTTTGATGCTCCAGTGTCTTTTGGATTCAGGATGAGTTCATGCAGATCTAGAAATCCCACCATGATGATCATCCTTGAGGAATTTCAAAATAAAAGACTTACAAACACCACAATAACTGCTGGATGATAAATACATTTACTCTTTATTTTCTGTCAATAAATAATATTTATCAATGAATCCTTGATTGTAAATGGTGGATCTAAAGTTGAAAAGAAGTCAAAGTGCTGACTCAGCACAGATCAAAGGAGACACAGATGATTTCCTGGAATGAAGAAAACATCAAACATCATGATGTGATCTGGAACTGAGCTGTTCTTCAGAAGATCCTCCCAAACATGGAAACTGTTGCTGCAACACGTGAAGGTTTGGTTCTGTTGCTAGTGAGATCTGATGGATCAGAACCAGACTTCTGTCAGCTGGAACTGGGGCTTCTTCCAGACCATGTGGCCTAATGGACAAGGCGTCTGAGTCCGGATCAGAAGATTGAGGGTTCAAGTCCCTTCATGGTTGGATTTAGATAATGTTCTTTTCCAGAGAACTTGGCATTTAGCAGTCGGGGGGAGAGAGGAACTTCCTGTCAGGAAACATAGTCAATTATCTGATATCCAGGATTCATTTCTTTCTTTGTTGTCCTTTCAGACTCACTGGAATCCAGCTGCTATGGTAGAGTGTCCTTGTTGAAGCTTCATGTCTTGTTTGTCTCTTTCATGTTGGTTGATCTCTATGGTTTTCTCTGTGTGGTCAGAAGGTGACGATAAAGGAAACATCCAGTTTCTGCACACGTTACTTTTAGGCTAATGCTAAGTAAACAGAGCAAACATCTGTGATCTGATTGGACCAAAGCATGTCAGTGAAGTCCACAGTGGTTCCTGCTGTGAAGATCTGTTTTTCTGTTTGTGGATGAAGAGAACAAACGTAGCAGTTCTGCTGTTCCTGAAGTTCCACCATCAGGTTCATAGAGACCAGCATAGACCAGATCTGTGTTCCTCCAGGTTCAGGGCTGGGGTCGTATAGAGGTCAGTACTCTGTGTTGTGGCCGCAGGAACCCCGGTTCAAATCCAGGTCACAGCAATATGTTCAGACCAGGAGTCTGACTGATGCAGACTGATTGATAGAACGACTCATGAGGTCATTTGAGTTCATCTGCTGCTGATTACCTGGATCAGGTGTGTTTAGCCAATAAGGAGCTTTAATGGTTGGTTAGATCAGGGGTGGGCAATTATTTGAACTCGGGGGGGGGGGGGGGGCACATTGGGTTTTAAAATTTAATAGAAGGGCCGGACCAGAAGCAGATGCTTAGAGTGAGAATGATATAACATGGAATATAGATGAAAACATTTGGATTGAAAATTATATATTTTAAAACAGAATATTCTAGATGTTTTAGTTTACAAATAATATAATAATAAACTTTTGTTCCAATTTTAGATCTCTTTTTTATTGTGAAGCCCTTTGGTACCATGAGGGATTTGTAAAGTTCTATATGAATACAGTTTCATTCATTCATGATCCTTTTAATAAAATAAATAACATCATTTATAAAACGATGACCAAATAACACTATGACTTTCAAAGACAAAAATTCAGGAAAAATATACATTAAAAAATAGAATACATAAAATAAATAAATAAATCATCAGACTTGAACCCTCAACCTTCTGATCCATGAGGCCACATGGTCTGAGAGAACATCCAGGTCCAGCTGCAGGTGGAGGACAGCATCATCCAGCCGTCACAGACTGGGGGCGGAGCCTGGAGATGACTGCTGAAGGTCAGAGGGCGGAGCTTCATCAGGATGAAGGTGCTGCTTGGATTCTGCTTTGATGTCCGTCTGTTCTCAGTCCCTTCATGGCTGCTGCTCAGAGCTGTTTCTGGATCTTTCTGGAGAATTCATGTCTTTACTGATCCAAATGTGGGATTTCTGTTTTTCTTTGGACTTTTCTTTATTTCAGGCTTTTAGCTTTTGGAACTTTCTTTGTTTCTATGCTTTAACTTCCAAACGGGTTTATCTGAGACAATCTGATTGTTTTTCATTTGACTTTCTAGGAACTTTCTGTTTCATCTTTGAGGATTTGGACTTTTGAAAGACTTTTAGCTGCAGTTTCATCCTTTGAACCAGATGGATCTGAATCTAGAGTCAAAGATTCTAAGGAAATCATGGATTCACAGACATTTGATTGAATTTCTGTCTGGATCAGAAACCAACAGCAGACATTTCAAGCCGTCATCTGTTCCTAATGTTCATTCCCCGCCATCATTGAAAGCTTTTGGAATAGTCCCTAAAGCCAGCGATCGGGCCGCTTTGGAGCATGAACTCATCACTCGGTGTCACGGTGGCAGAGAGATGACAGATCCCAAATCTGAGGCTGAAATGATCACGTCCTACCAGCTCCACTCTGGATTTGGGACCAAAAACCTTTGAAGATGTTGGAGCATTGTTGGAGAATAGACTGACAACATTTGTCTGGAGGAAAGATTGACCTTTGACCCCTCCCTCATGTGTTCCACATCCAGCTGCAGACACACCACTACAGCTCACATTCCACTTCTGATCCAGCAGTTAGAACCAGAGCCTGCATTTGCAGCAGGTTCCAACCCACTGACCACTGATCCACACAGGGGGACGTCCTAAGGGGCGGAGTCAGCCACTGGAGAGAGCAAAAAGGAGAAATGGGGGTCACTCTGGGCCTCTCTGTGTCTG
>CM074505.1:27259483-27272944 GCA_037389245.1 Oryzias sinensis | reverse complement strand
CTGCTGCTCTGAACAGGACTGAAGCTCCTGCTGCTCTTTCTGCTGCTCCCTCATCACTTCTTTTAACAAATCTCACAGGTGGAAGGGTGCAGCTCTTTTCTCTTTTAAAATGATTTAGGGGAGGCGATATCACTGGACGGTGTTCCTGGGAGGTTGAGAGCAGAGTGATGGAGGAATCAGAGGAAGTGGAGATGAGTGTCAGAGCTGCAGCAGGAACTGATCTGAGATCAGCTCCACTGTCTCTCTCAGCATCAAGTGGACAGTTATTGTGCTCCAGCTCCCCCGGTGGACTGATGGAGAACTGCACTCCCTCTTCTCATTCTAACTTGGAGGGTTGGGGAATCTTCTGCTTCTAACTTCTCGTATTGAGAGATTCTCTGAACTTTATCTGCATATTCTTGCCGTAGTTTTTGATGTAATCCTTCTTGTCAGCTGACGTTTGTGTTTCTTCTGACATTGTCATGAGGAATCAGCTGTGGTTTTAAGTAAGTGTGGATGTAAGCAGTGGCGGTTCTACACTAACTTACTCCCTGGGCGAGTAACCCCACCAGCGCCCCCCCCCCCCCCCCCCGCACACATACAAAATTTGACAACATCCTGTTGTGTTCCCTATCTTCTATTTAGCCATTTTACTCAAAAAATGTATGAATTTTCTAGACTCATATTACAGGGGGGTCAAACTCAGTCACACAGGGGCCTAAGTTAAAAACACGCTTAAGGTTTTGGGCCGAAGAAGATAAACATGAACTGAACACACTAAAGCTAAACTTTTAAACTGAACTTTTTGAACATAAATATGAATAAAAACAGGAACATTATTTCCAGAATAACTCAAGTTAAACCTTAAATAACCTGTAATATTTTGTTCTCCATATAAATATATTCTGTCAAAATTATACAAATATGAACATGCTGCAGGACAAAACAAAGAAAGCCTGGAAATATTAATAAGAAATTACATATCAAATAATTCCATTTTTTTGCTCTTTCATCATTTTTTAGAGCATTTTTTTTTTAGAGCTGGACTCCTGCTTCATTTTTAGCAATAATTTCTTAATGTGTGACGTTCTGTGTGTGTCTTTGTGAAACATATCAGAGGGATTAGATCTAAAAAATAAAACTTATTGTGATTAATATGTTTAGGTCTTATACAACATTAAAGACTAAATCTTAGAACTCATCAGTGGGATTACTCCAAAAATATTTGGCATTTCCCTAAATTTGTGCAACACCAACAGTAGAAATCCTCCAAAAAAACTCAAGCCAAAATAAATGGTCTGCGCTCATCCCCCCTCCCCCTCCCCTTCCCTCTCACACACGCGGCTCCGTCTCTATGACGGGAGCGCAGCTGCGGCTCAGAGTTGATTGTCAGATAGAAAAGACTCCTAATCACCTGTTAGTGTGATTCAGCCAGCCACCGGCGAGTTGGCTCCCCTCTCTAATTTTTTGACTTATGTTCCAAAGACTACCGCAAAGAGGTGTGGCCGCAAGCGTCTTGCAGCGGAGGGCGGTGGTCACGTGCGCATCGGGTCTGCTGTGTCTTAGCAAATAATTGTGGGAAATAATCTCCATTGCCTGCTTTTTTCGAAATTGGGTTGAGCACGGATGTTTGTTCTGCCTAATTCCTTTTCATGTGCCTGTTTACGTTGTTTCACTCTGAGGTATTCTTTTTTTTTTTTTTTTTTTTTTTTTTTTTTGCACAATAAATGTGAAGAGCAAATAGGAGGAAGACCTTCTTAAAGGCCCGTACACACCGGGACGAATTTCGACGGCGAATTTCGCCGGCGATTTTCGCCGACGTTTAACGCCTCGTGACTAAACAAAGGGCACCAATGAGAGTGTGCACACCGACCCGAAAAAACGCCACGCGTTAAAGCGTCAAAAAAAAAAAACGCCTCTGGTTCGTTTTTTTTTCTCGACGCGTCGCGTCGAAATCTATTCGACCAATGAGAATGGCGCTTTTGCACACGTGTCTGGAGCTTCTGAAGTTACAGTAAAACACAACTTGGGGGCGCTCAAACACAAAACTGCCTTTCTGAGCACACATACCAGCGAAGAAGATAGACGCCGAGTAGCGTCTACACTGCCGCGTAGAAATAATGACGGACATTATAAAATATCCCCGAACCAAGCACCAGTTGGAGCTACTGGTGCTTGAAATATTCATGTTTTCTTTGTATGATTCTGATAATCGCGTAAATGCTTGCTCTCTTCTTCTGAGTGAAAAGCGACTTTAAGAAGCGTAAAGTTGCGCAGCGCCACCTTGTGTACAGGAGTATTTCTGTTTACATTAAGCGCCATCTAACGTCAAGGAGTGAAATTGCATGTTCGCTCGGCTCATCGTCAGCGAAAATCGCCTGGGTGTGAACACAAAAAACGTGGCGAAAAAATGCTGGCGAATAACGCCTGGCGAATATTCGTCCCGGTGTGTACGGGCCTTAAGAGTCTGATGTGTCAAAATAAAAGCATTAAGTGTCGGCTGCTGAAGCAATTTCAAATTAAAAGCTCCAAGCTTCCTCTTTGAATATATTATGTAGCACATTATGTGTAACACCTCAGGCACGGCAAATGCTGCCCCCTATGAAGTGCCGCCCTGGGCGACCGCCCACATCGCCCATATCAAAAACCGCCACTGGATGTAAGTAATAAAGTCAGTTTTCAGGCATGTTCATGTTGATATGATGGATGGATGGGACATCAAACCCTACCTTCCCATAAATGGCTGAAGAGGGGGGTCAAACACAACTTTCAGCTGTTGAAACACACAAAGGAGGACCCTTTTAAAGCTTTTAATTAAAAGGCAACGCCCCAATTTTGATGTAAAAACACAACATTTTTAAGTTTAGTTTTAGCTCTATTTTAAAGTTTTGCCATTTTATGCAAATAAAAACTGATTTAAATCTGTAAGAATGCAACCAGTGATTAACCTTACGTATAGTTTTAAATCGATTTTAGACAGATCGGATATTCCCCAGTAAATGCGAGTCGTACGTCAGTGACGGCAACTCAGGAGACCACCAACTGAGATCACATGACTTATTAAGGTGCTTTTTGTGCGCTGATTTTGCTGTCAGCGTGTTACCTTACAGCCTCAGGCTTCAGACCTTAGTTGGAAACCGCTGTTATGTCCGGTCCGGACGCAAACGGTAACTAATGAAGCGGGACACCGTTGCCATGGAACAGCAGGCTAGAAGCCGTTTATTTCTTTGGGGGGCGTGTATGATGGGGACCATGTGTGTGTGTGAGCGCGCGCATGCGTGCTTGCGTGCTTGCGTGTATAAGGAGAGAGCCCCCCCTCTCTCCTGTGAGGGGGGTGTGAGCGCGGAGCGGGGGACTGTCGGAGAACCGTAAATTAAAAAGGTGTCTCCCCCAAAAGTTTCGGAGTCTCTTAGCCCACTCTGGAGGCTGAGGGTTCAGAACGGAAAAGAGAACCCTGAGGAAATCTCCCGTGTGTTTCTGACTACGGTCGGAAAAGAGACGTCATCGCGCAGGAAAGGTTCAACACTTGGATCAAACTTTAGTTCAGCACAACGTCTGCAAACACTTCCTCATTCAAAACTCAGAGAGAGCACATAAGACGGCCGACCAGCCCTCATTTTTACTCCCCCATGCGTCCCCTCAGGAGCGCCCAGGGCAACGCCTCCTTCCGTTGCCGCCTTGCCTCCATGACAACCGCAATCACAAAAGTCCGAAAGAGGTCCGCGGAGGGCGGAAATGCTGCTACGTAGTCCTCAGAACGTCTACGTTTGATAGTTTCAGCATTGTATAGTGTAAATGCAAAAATCAGATACGGGTCACTTTTAAAAGATGATGTAAGCAGGTCGTCAAAAAAATCGGATATAGTCAGAAAATCGGATATGAGCATCAAGACCTGCAGTGTAAAGGCGGCCTTTGTGAAAGATCAACTTTATGTCTGGTTAGACTTTCCAAGAAAACCAGGAATTTTCTGACTTAATGATCAAAAGTTTGTCAACAACTGCTTTAGTGAGTCTGGAGAATAAAGTTGATCTGTTGGGATTTTCCTCTGCTCTAGTCTGGACATTCAAGCAAACATTTCATTTTCAGTAGAAACATTTTCAAACAGAAATTGCTTCTACTTCATTGACTAAACTGTGGTTTATAATCAAAACGGAAACATAAAGACATTTTATTTTCAGTCAACAACAATCTTTAGATGTTCTTCATGTTCAAAGTCACGACTGAGCTCTTTCTTTTTCATGTAGCTGCTATATTTTTGATCTTGAAACTGTGTTAAACACCAAATGTCCTCATTCTTCATGCTGATCAGGCAGGATTGCAGAAATGTGTGCTGCAGACGCCATGTTTGCCACTAGAGGGCAGCACAGCAGCTTCAGTCTTTGTCATTGTTGCTGTGTGAGCCTGAAGGAGCTTCAAAGTGAGCTGCAGCTTGGTTCAGACAAACCTCCACCTTCACACACAGATGTGATCCTGAAGAAGTCTGAACAGAAAATTTCAGGAGAACTCTTCAGTCCAGAACATGAGCCTGCATTGTTCCTGAAACTGGGATCAGAGTTCTGCTCTCTGCTCCAACAGAACCACCTTCATGAGCTCCTGGTTTCTTCTGGATCCTCCAACATTCAGACGCTCTCTGACTGAGTTCATGTCTGCACAGAAACCTTCAGGATTCTCTTCTTCCACACGTCTTTCACTCTGAAACTCTCCTCTGAATGTGGATCATCTCAGTCAGACGTTCAGCAGCATCAGAGCCGTGCATGTGCTCCTCCTCATGAGTCCTGAAGCTGCACCGTCAGCTGCGAAGATAGTGCAGCTGACGGTGCAGGAAATTTTGATGTTCTGCAGAATCTGCAGCCGTTGAAACACACCCTGTTACTGACGAACAAAGACGTCCCTCCGGAATGTGGTTCTGCTGCAGAACATTTTGCAAACTAAAGCTGCTCCTCTTTCAACAGGCCCAAAGATCATCTGGACCAAGGGTGCTCATTACGTTGATCGTGGTCGACCGCTCGATTCCTCAACGACATGAGGGTAGATTGCAGGCCAGCAAAGATAAATAATAAAAAATAAAATAAAAAAATGTTTCTAAAATATCTCTCAGATAATCAAAATCCTCACAGAGAAGTACGTGACTTGATTGACATGCAGAACGGCCATTTGAACATCCTCTGATACAATCGTCACTGCATATGTGTGTTTAAAATTCTGTCTGTCATCAGAAAGTCGCTACTTGCCCCACGGCAGTTAAGTCCCTGACAGAAGACCACTCTGGTCCACTGGAGTGTTTATTGAGGCCTGGATCACCCCGTGTGCTTCTGCAGGTCCTGCCCGATGGATCCCAATAAGGCAGCAGTGTTTTCTTGTAGCACCTGCTTCTGGAGCGCGGCACACAGATCCAGTCACCCTTTAGAAATGCCCCCCCCATTGCACAGTTTACAGCAGAGCATAAAATTCAATAGTCCCTGCTGTCTGTTTTTCTAATAAAACGCCTCATCTGTTAATACAAAAGTATCTGCTCACATAGATTTGTGTAGTTTTAGAGTAAAGATTTAGAATTATTAGTACATAATCAATGTTATGTACTAATAGATCATAATACTATGTTCATTAAACAGCATTTTAATCTGAAAAAAACGATAGATAGATAGATAGATAGATAGATAGATAGATAGATAGATAGATAGATAGATAGATAGATAGATAGAAGGAGGGAGAAAGAGAGGTAGATCTTTTGGATCTTTTTATCTCAAAAGTAGCTCACGTGCCAAAGAAGTGTCGATACCCCTGATCTGGAAGATCCACATCCACATTCTTTAAGTCAGAGCTGCTCTCAGGCTCAGTTTTGGTTCAGACTCTGTTTCCTAACAGTCTGAATGTCCTGTTGATGTGGCAGATATGCTTCTGTCAGCAGTAAAAGGTCAGAAGTCAGAGCAGAGCTTTGTCAACAATAGTTCAGAAAAGACCGGAAAAATTCATGGACAGCCACGAATGCTCCATAAAATTAGAACAATGTTGGTGTTTGCAGATAAATTCACAAAAGCTGGGTGGCGGTCTTGGTCGCCCGGGGGGCGGTTGTTCCCTGCCTGTTCCCGTGTGGCGTTGGGGGGAGTCTCGGGGTGGGGGTGGCTGGGCACTCTCCCTCCTTCTTTTCACGTTCCACCATCCATTTTAGAAGAACATAAACACTCACCGGAGCACAGGTGTTAGCTCACCTTTGCACTAACAGTTTGCATGATTGAATGACTGAAATATTTCACACTAGTTGGTTTTAAGGCATAAGTATGCGTGTGAACACTATCAGTTTTGTGTGCATGTCGACAGGTGGACACTTTTGCAGCTAACAGGTGTGTTGATAACATTTGAGTGTGTGTGTGGACAGGCCCCGCCCTTTTTGTACTACATTTGAACCTTACCGTGATAAACAACCAGTAAACCTGTCTGCTCTATGCTGCTTCATGGTCTTATCCCCCCTCCCCTTCCATTATCACTCTCCTACCCCCCTCTCTCTCTCTAACATCCCTCCCTTTTTCTTCCCTTCTTTCCTTTTCCGTCCGGTCCAACACCCAAAATTTTCCAACATGGTTGAAATTAATAAAGTTTGGCCTCAATTACAAAAGGGGTTTATTCAGACATACCTTTGGTTTGTATGAAGATTAATAACCCTTATTGTTAAAGTAAAATATGTCCAACACAAGAGGCCCTCAGCTCTCATCTGCCTGCCCAGCTGTTGGACAGGACAAGTATAAAAAAAAAAAAAAATTCATAAAAGCTGATGATCTGTTTGAACTAAAAGGAACATTTCTGCTCCCAGTCTGACAGAAACTGTTCTGCTTTGAAGAGACGACCACCACGACCATGAAGGGATCAGAGCTCCTGCAGCAAACTTCAACATGTCGGCTGTTATGCAACAACCTGTCAGTTTATCTTCAGCAAAGGAATCCAGACAATGAGGAAGATGGACAAGCACAAAAGTCTCTGCAGAGTTGAAACAAACTGCCTGCTCTGACTCGCCTACATTACTGGATCTTGTGAATTTAAAGTTGTGATTCTAACAAACCTGGAAAGAAAAAGATTTCTCTGCTTTACTGCAAGACATTTCCCTAAGCTGCACCTAAACAAACTCTCTGTTTCTCTAAGTCGGACTGATGATCAGTCTCATTTACAAGACAAGCTGTTTCCAGGAAATAGTCAGGCCCCTCCCTTCAGCTACATCAGTAGATGGCAGATGAGGGAGGTCGATGCACATCTTGAAGGAGGAAATGTAGTCAAATAGGAAGTAAAGGACCTCACCTTTCTCCAGCTATTCTACAGTCACTGAGATCAACAGTCTGACAGCTAGAAGCTCCGCCCCTCTTCTTAGCTGCTGTCATGGTGGTAACCATGTTCATGAGAGTCAGAAAAAACCCTGAACAGATCTTGATCCTCTGACTGTGGACAATGGGTGTTCACTTTTTAGACTACAGGCAGGTTGAAGGTTTGATTCCAGGAAGGGTCATAGTCTGTGTCAGGTGGAGAATCTGACATGAAAAATTATGAAAATTTTGTAAAAAACAAAGATCCTGTGATTTTGAAAGTGTTGCTGATGACAAGTGGGGTGAAATGAGTCTCTGTGAATAGAACATATGCGTTAGTGAGAAAACCGAACAGAGAATCCATAAGCTGCAGAACACGTTTATGACTCCTCAGCTGTTGATGTTTTTGGCATCGTAGCGGCTGACATTTATGAAGTTGTAAGTTCAGTTTGTTGAATGATAATCAAGCAAGATCAGATTAAACCAACATTTTCTTTCTGTTCTGCCAAATGTTAATATTAAATGTGAAGAAGTTTTGAAATATACACTAGGGCTGATGGCCAGTCCATTTACTGAGATTGAAAAAAATGAAGAGTGACCCAGACCAACTCAGACCTGTTGCCTATTTTTCTACTAAACTTGATCTCGTGGTAAGGATGTTGCCTGTGTGTGAGAGCTGTGGTGGATGTTTCAATGGCTGTCTGCCACTATTGTGTTATTTCATTCTGCGGTTTTGAAAGTGACACATTTTGCGGCTGACCTTTCTGTCGCCTGGGCGACACTTGAATTGCTTGTTGATGTTCTTGATAATGATCACGAAGCAGGATTATCCCTTGTGCTATCCTTGCCACTTGAACGTTGGGAGTTGGGTCATCTAGACCCACTAGACTGTGCTCTGAACCTTTTTTCTTCAATGATTTGTGATCTTCACTGGTGTCCATGGATTACATGAAATCTTTCCACCTTTATCCACCTTTGTCATGGTAGGGAGAACATGTCAATGTAAGGGTGGGGTCATTTAAGATAGACCAAGGGTTAAACTGAGCAGAGACAACATGGAAAGCGTTTATAAAAAAAAAAAATTGTAACCGTGACAATTGTGATTGTGATCTATATCTTATAGCATTTTGAAGCAAAACGATGAAGCACTGAGGCCCCTTCCAAAGAAATGCCATCAAACTATGTAAACTATGAGCCGTTGACACAAAGTGAAAGTCCTTAACGGACGGGAAGTAACGATTGGTTTGAAATATGCTGTCATGACCGGAGTAACGACATAAGTTCCGACATAACTGGTAACAGAACAGGCTCGGAGGCCCATGAAGTCTGACTGGATTGCAAGCATGAGTCCCAGGCCTTTTCTCAAAATAGCTGAATAAGTGAACCATGTATAGTTGAAATGATGAGCAAATTACCCATGAAAACTGAATGTTCGCTGTGAGACAAAGTGTTTGCACCAATCAAATCACCAAAAGTAATGAAAAACCTATATTTGGCTCCGATGTTGCAGCAAACACATTTACTTGTTTTATTGTTATAGGAAACACGTCTGACATGGGTCACATCAATGTCAGTCAGTGTTCATCAGCCCACAAAGTCATACAGATGATACCAAGCCGAGCTGACACCTGGTGGCACGGTGGTACTTGTGCCATTTGTTGGAGTTTCTGTTGACTCACATATGTCTGCTATTCACATTCGAGATCAGGAAACCCCTGGCGACCTTAAAAAAGACCAGTACAAAACAAACTGTGGGGAGATGATCCCACCTACACCGATGCTATTGGGGTCCCCAGAGGTGTCCAAACGAATACAAGCAGGCCGACCAAGTTGCAGGGGGCTCTGAGAACATCCCAATCATAAGTTACAGTTTCCTGTGACACCTAACCAGAAAGTTGACAGAATTAATTAAATACATCACAATGTACAAAGACTGGCTACCTTTCTGAAGAGACGTTCACAGCAGTCCATGAGAAGGCTTTCTCTGGAGTGGACACATCAATGTGGGACCGGTGGATGATGGTGTTTGGCAGGTCCAAGAACCTGGTGTCATCTATGTTTCTGTCTGTGGCAGTTTTTTGGAGCCTTGCTGACCCTGTGTGGATGCTGTTGCATTCTGTGTGTTCGTGGTGTAATCACGGATCACAGATGTGGCCTTCCGCGAACCTGGACAGTCTAAAATGGCTTGCTTGCTGGCTGATGTGGAGGACGGTGAAGAAGAAGACGAAAGCGACACCTACCAACTCGAACACCTGTTTCCTTCCCCTGAACACTCTGACCAAAATGCCAAAGCAGATGAAGGACTCTAAAATCAACATATCTTTCTGAGTGTAAATTTTAACAGGACTGTGAAAATATTTAATAGAGAAAATCAGATATGAAGTTGTCTAGTTATGATATGAAAATGCAGCTGTTGGAGTAGAGGTGTAGAACGGTTGTCTGTTTTAAGCTCTCATGAGAAATCCTAGTGGGCTCTTGATGTCTGTTTTTTTAAGATCTTGTGTTTACAGAAATAAATTTGACAGCGAGGCAGCCTATCTAGTCAGGGAGATTCTGGATTCCTGGCGCCGTAGGTTTCAGCTTCAATATCTGGTTGATTAGGAGAGGTATTGCTCAGAGGAACGCCACTGGGTCGGCGCTGATGACACCCTTGACCCCTCCCTGATCAATGACTTCCACCTGAACCGGCTGGACCGGCCAACATCCCGGTCTCCTGGTCGACTTCGGCGTCGGAGGGCCTTTTGCTTCCGGAGCCGCTTGCAGGAGGGGAGCTCTGTCAGAAGTCAAAACTCTGTCTCCCCTTCTGGTCACCGGCGGGAGCTGTATCCGGAGTACTGAAAGCAGTTTATCTCCCAGCAACCCCAGAGCTCACTTCCTGGATGCTGGATGCAACCAATATTTTTTGTGCCACTCTGCCTTCATTAGTGAGGGTTATATTTGGACCTGATCTTCTGTGTCCTGACCCTGATTCAGTTTGACTGCCGCCTGGATCTTGACTACCCCGTCTCTCCTTTGATGATCTCATGCCTGTCAATGACCCCTGCCTGACCCTGATGGAGCTTTGCAGACTTTTAACTGAGCTAATACACCTGCTGCATTTGGATCCAGCTGTCTGCCTGTTCTTGTGACACATAGTTGCTATACTATTTCAACTTTTACCTATTTTCCTTGTGCAACATGGTTATATAAGGAATGGTTGCAGTGGCCCCAGGCATACATAAAGTCTAATTTCCATGCAACTGTAAATAAAGCCTTGTTTTAACTGAACGGTACTATACAGTTACGGTCCGGTATTTCAAGCATTTCCTTTATGAAATGGACCCATGAAATCGTACTGAGCTGCACCATTTAAGGACACTTTACGTTAGTAATGTCGATAGCACAAGAAGATGCAAATGTATACTAAGGACATATACACAAAGACAGGGAGACTGTGATCTGTGTCAGCATACTCTTTAAACTTTGGGTTTGGGGGTATGTCCTTTTGAATCAGAAGGCTCAAGTAAGGAGTTACTGCTGGTGAAGTCCAAGTCGAGTCGCCAGTCTTTTATTGTTTTGTCAAGTCTGACTCAAGCCCAAGTCATGTGATCAGAGTCCAAACCTCTGCTCTATGTTGAACTGGGGTCTTGTAGTTATGAAGGACTGCCTTCCCAATGAGTTGTATGACAACTTTACGTTGTTATTGGTCCCAGAGGGATGTGTCAGTTTTATAGGTTCAAACATTTGGGAGCACGTCACTGTACATAAACCATAAAGGTCCATGACATGCTAAACTTGCGAAGCCAAATTTCCCGGTAGCACAACAGCAATGCACAAGTGTCTGAAATGAATGTATCCCAGTGTCTTGGCATCATCTTCACAGTCATCGACATCTAACTTTATAATATTATAGAAAAGGGGTGTGGTTTCAAATGTGGCCGTTCCAATATTAATGATGTCACGACACAAGGTCTTTCAAAATGATCAAAAATCAGAAAGTTTAAATTAACTTGCAGTGTCTTCTAATGAAGGGTGAAGTCCATGTTGTCCTGGGGAGACATTAGCCGTAGAGAAAGTCTCTGGTTCATGTTTGGCCTCACTTCAGTCTTTAAAGTTTTCATGAATGCTAACACGTTTAGAACATGTTTAGTGAAGCTTTCCATTCTGGTCCATAAATTCAGAGCAGCAGCTTCACCTCACTGTCTGCATTCATGGAGGGTCTTTAATGTTTGGACTTTGAGAAACTCATTGGACCTCCATGCTTGATCTTCATCACTTGGATCCACATTGGTCTTTGTGGAGGACTTGTGGACTTGGAATCAGTGTTCATGTTCTGCACAGTCCACTTCATAACAGTTGTTGACCTTTGACCTGACCAGTGGAGGTTGTTGGACAATGATTGTCCAGATAGAAGTTGCGCTGCTGGTCCATCACAGTATTTCAGACAATTGGATCAGAGGAAAAGCTTTGCTGTTGCAGCTTGAATCCAGACTCAGAGACGCTGTGAGGATCGTTTCTGCCAGGAGCCTTTAGAGTCCCATAAAGACTTACCTGTTTATCAAGAGCTGATTGACACACACCACAAAAACACTTGCATAAAAACAAAAACACACAAACTGTGTATTTTAATAAGTTGTGTTATTTCCTTAGTTGTGAGTTAAAACAGTCTCTTTCAGGTTTCTGAGGTTTCTGATTTAACACAAACTTACACATAAGGGGGCGGAGCTCAGCTCAGGTATTGCTGAATCAGCAAATGAAGAAGTTGGGAGTTTTCCTCCATGTCAGAGCAGACAGAGCAGGACGAGACGGTGGCTCCAACTTTTTTCTTCACGGTGAGTCTTTGTGTTTTCTGTTGTCTTCTCCACTCATGATGAAGGCTCTCCTCTGAGAGGAGCAGCAGAGGAAGAGCTCAGAATGAAGCTTGTCTTTAACTTTTTCTTCAGTTCAAAAATAAAATAGTTCTTCCAAAAACCAGCAGCTGAAGGTCACTGCAGGTCACCTGAGAGGGAAATAAGATCTGACGGGTCTTTGGGGTGGAGGGGTTAAACAGAGGACGTTCAGAGTTGAACAGAGTGTGAGTGACATACGGGATGATGCACAGACAGCAGTTGATTTTTGACAGAAACAACACAAACAGACAATAAAACCAGAATAAAGCTGTCAGATCTGCACTGAAGGACAAACGTTGAGTTCTGCTGGATCCTTGTTCTTCAAAACAGTTGTTGACTCTGCTCCACTCTGCTTCCTATCAGCTCACATTCTATTGACATACCAGTGATGACTGAGAGACTGTGGAAGCTCCTCAGTGCTTTGATCTCTGCTGAAGAAGGTTGTGAGGCTCTCAGGTCCTCAGTGCTGAACAACTGCATGTTTCCAATCCTCTCAGTACTGAGATCTCCTTCATTTCTGAACTTCTGACATGATTCTGATGGAACAAAGCTGTGAGCTCGTCTCTGATTGGTTCTTCCTCAAACATCATTTCTTCATCATCTGTTCTGTAGTTTGACTCAAATCACCTTCAAAGGGTCTCCTCACAAAGCAGAAGGTCACATGACCTCACATTTCTCCAGCTCTTCAAAGATCAATAATCTGTCCATCAATGTGAAGCTCTGCCCCTCCTCTCACCTGCTCCTAGGTGGTGTCAGGTTTCCTGTTGATCTTGTTCTGTCTTTAGTTCAGGAAATATCTGATTTTCAGCTTCTTTCTGTTTGGAGATTCTTCTCAGTTCTGCTCCCAGAACTCTTCATCAAATCACTGAATCCAGAGCTGCTCAGCCTGCAGCTCTCTGCTCGTTTCTGCATCTCAGTCAGAGGAAGCATTCACGTCTTTCTTTCTTTTCTCCTCATTCTTTGATTTGTGTCTGTTTTTCTTGATGCTTCATGTTTCCTGAAGTGTAGAAACAGGAAGTTTGTTGTTTCTTTGTCAAAGTGACTGAATGGAAATGTTGCTGCTGCAGCTCCATGTCTCCACCTGGTGGAGGGAGAGCAGAAGTGCAGCAGCTGATGGCAGCTTCCTCTGCCTCCCACTGCTGTCTGACTGCATTCACCTGAACCTGAGAGGAAACACAAGAGAAGAGCCAATCAGTGGAGGAGCAGCTGATCTGTTGGTGAAGGAGGATCAGAGCTGATGATGAGGAGGGTTTCCTCTGCAGGTGAAGGTGGAAGGTGTGTGTGAGCTGATGTGGATCCAGTGAATCCAGCAGCATGGATCAGTG
>CM074505.1:27225635-27250321 GCA_037389245.1 Oryzias sinensis | reverse complement strand
GGGGGGGGACAGAACCCCTGGGTGGTGATGAGGTGCTCGTCTGGGGCTTTGGGCACCCCTCTCGGGTGGGGCCCGGCGTTGGGCCCTCCTGCCGCTGCGGGGGGGGGCTGCTCTCCTGGTTGGGCTGGGGCGGCACTCTCTTTCCCCCCATGCCTCCCTGCTCTCTGGCTTTGGGGGCCTCGTGGCGGTCCTGCTGGCCTTGGCCTGGGTGGTGGACGTGATCACCCGGGTTGTTCTCTGCCTGCTGCCACGTGGCGTTGGGGGCTTCCTGCTGCCGCGGCTGCTGCGGCGGGGGTCTTGGTGTGGGGATGGCTGGTCACTCCCCCTCCTTCTTTCACATTCCACCATCCATTTTAGAAGAACATAAACACTCAACTGAGCGCAGGTGTTAGCTCACCTTTGCACTAATAGCTTGCATGATTGAATAAAATATTTCACACTAGTTGGTTTGAAGGCATAGGTATGCGTGTGTGAACACTATCTGTATTATGTACATCTTGACATGTGGACTATTTTGCAGCATGTGAATCCTACCTAACCTTCATGGTTTTACCCCCCTCCCCCCTACAATGATCACCCTCCTATCCCCCCCTTCCTTTAACATCCCTCTCTCCTCTTCCTTCTCCTTTTCCATTTGGTCCAACACAAAAGATTTTCAAAAACGATTAAAATGAATAAAGGTTGGCCTCGATTACAAAAGGGGTTTATTCAGACATACCTCTGGTTTGTCAGTTGTTAAAATATGTCGAACACAAGAGGCCTTCAGCTCAGCTCTCATCTGTCTGCCCAGCTGTTGGACAGGACAAGTTAAAAAAAACATCTTTTATGACAATATAAGATAGAATTAGTAGAGCGCATGTGTCAGCTGTTCCAGTCGGTGTCTGCAATGCAGTCTGGGTGCAGGAGAGGCATGGGCTGCTGATGCCTCACCTGCTCCTTTCTCATGTATCTGAACAGGAAATTCCTATTTTTTACATTTCTAAATGTAGAATTTGAATTTATTTCTCTAAAGAAAAGTCTGGATTGACTGACAAAAAATGCCCTAAACATTTTTCCTCCAACTGGAAACTGTTGATCCAAACATGTCATGTTATTCCAGACTAAACAGCTCAGTTTGTGTTCATGTCAAAGTCCATCAGCTGCTCATGAAGAAGCAGATCCTCCAGCACTCTGATGGTTTTGTGTTTGCAGAGGTCAACAGGTCACACAGAGAGTCCAGTCTGCAGCCTCCAGCTGTTGCTCCATGAAGAGTGACCAGTCCAAACATGATCCTCTATGCTTCAGAACTGAACCAGGACCTTCAGACTCACAGTAAGAAGCAGTTTCTAGTGAACAAAGCAGAGTTCAGCTCTCAGCAGGAACAACAATGTTCTCATCAAGAACATCAGCTGATCCATCCAGGAAGGTCAACCATCTGCTGTGAGGGCTTTAGGTCTGAGAGGAAAGAAAAGAGTTGGACAGCTCTTGAGGACACAAAGCTCAGTCTGAGAGGATGAAGCAAACAGCTGAACTTTTCTCTGAGCTCAGTCCAGACATGAGCTCCAAACACAGCTAACACATCATTTAGACCTTCATCGGTGCCATAAATTGAACGAGCGCAAAGACAACTGAGTGGATGTATTCAGGAACTGAGTGAGTGAACCTTACAACTGCGCTGGCGCAATTCTAACCGAGCGACCCTGAATTTTACAACTAGACACCTGCAATCCTAACTGAGCGGAGATTCTGCACGCTCATTTTCCCTTTGCGAGCTCGCCTGTGTTAAGTGTTGTGCTCAGTGTTAAGGGGGTGTGTTTGTCACTTGGGGGCAGTAACCTTTCTGGTTCATCTGATTGGCCGAAATTTGCTGGTCTTGAGCTGCATATGCCTCTCTGCCTTTTATTATAGTTTCTATATACTATACTTTCACGACCATAAAGCTCACTTAAAAGTCTTAAATTTTCTCCAAAACGTACGGAGCGGCCCTAATGTGTTGTTGTGTGATTTTGGTAAAGAGGACCTAGGAGAGGACAGCCTGAGAACGGTACGGAGAGAGGTGAGGACGTGAAAGAATATTTAAAATTGCATGCTGACGGGTCTTCATTACCAGTTGATATATATAGACATTCATTCGCTTTTTAAAAGTTTATTGGTTTTTACAGAATGGTGTTTCACAGAGGTTACACTTTGTTGACGGGCCTTTTGGGTAGCCAGCTCGCTGCACATCTGCATTCACAGCTTGAAGAAAACAATTCTGATTAAAAGGCAAAAATAAACATTAGTTTTTTCTTTAGAAATGCATTTGTAGTTCACTCTCTGTGTTAATACAAAAGGATTGAGAAACTTGCTGACATTTGAATGTTTATCAGAACAGTTATTGCGGCCAGTAGTCAGAATCTATTAAGATCTTTCTAACCTAAATTTTATCGAACCTCAACTGCCAGAGAATTTAAAATAATGAATCCATGGTTCACAAGTAAGGACGCTGGAAAACCAACTCCAACAAGACAAGAAGACGCAGCAACAGCTGACTTTCCGCAGAAAGGGATGTTGCCTGTGTTGGAAAATCGACTTGAGCGCAGCATCTTCCAGCAGATGACAGTGAAAAGCTGTCCATCCTCCGCTCCTTTAACTGGGAGGCAGCAACGTGCAAGTAACTCCAGACTTTGGGACTGCAAGACTTAAACTTGGGGTGATGCGTCTGCTTTCACTGTTCTATGGAGCCTCTGACGATGACGAAAGGGAAGCCGGCGCGTTTGATAGAAATGTAACCCAGCTGTTTCAGATACAGAAGATGAGGACTTTGATGAATTTTTTGGTGTTGATTGATGACTGAAAAAAGAAAAAAAGAAATCACAACCAACTCTCGCTGCCTTTTTAAAACACACACCAGCATGCATGTTTTACTGGTATGTTTTAACGTTAACTACAGAAAAAACACCCATAACTGAAACTGCGCCGTTTAATCCAGTGCTGTTGTATTGTAAGGAGAGGAGTGTATTATGGGAAATTATATGTATTGTAGGAAAGAAATCTGTTCGCTTTGGAGATCTCTTCCATGCATTTTTATTTCCCTAACAATAAGTTCTAGAACAAATTAAAACAGATCATCTGGGTTCTCAGAGTTCCGAAGCCTGCAAAGCGCAAGAATCTACAGGCGGCTTACATGCTGGCCGTTCTGAGAACAAAGCACATTCTTCTGATCAGACTTTTTAACATGTAGTCAGAGTCTCCTCCCCCGGAAGCATCATGGCGGCCGAATCTCCGCTTCTGGACGCTCAGATTGGCTGACAGAGAAGCCGGCCTGATTCAGTCAGTCCAATCGTGAAGGTCCACTCCTCCGTATCCGGGTGGAGGTGAATCCCCCTGTCTGGTCCCCATCAAATGGACAGGAGATATCCCACTGGTATGCGCTGAGGTGATAAGTCCTCTTGGTGTTTCACATGAAAAGGTTTTATTACCCGGTTCTCAGGGCTAGAGTCCTTTGATCAGATAGAGAACCTCTGACCAGCACAATTTCCTAATCTTACAGGAAGAATCTGCAGTCTCTCCATAGAGGTCTACAGGAGAGAGTTTGCCTGCTGGAGTCATAAAACGAAAAAGGAATGTCAAAGAAGAATAAGCTTTTAGGGTTCAAAAGGAGTTTGCAACACCCTAAAGAACAAACCTCAAGTAATAAAAGATATACTAGAAATCATACATTTCTTCAGTATTTAATTGTGTGTTTGTGTGTGTATGTCTGGCAGGTCACTGCGTGGTGTGGCTCTTTGACCATCACAGTTAGAAATTTTGGGTCTTTGTGTCAAACTTGTTAGCCGCCCCTGTTTTAAAGGCTTTAATAGAAAAAACAGCGGATGTAACGTGGATTAAAACGTTAACCAACAATCCAAGACCAAGGTAGGAAAGTGCAGCGTGTTTTTTTGTGCTGTATTGTTGTACCGTTTTAATCCATGTCACAGCGACTGGTTCCTTTCTATTAAAGCCTCTAAATGAAAGTCCCGCCCCGCCGCCTCGCTGAATTTGACATGCAAATTTTAGCCAATCAGATCAACCAGAAAGGTTTCCGCCCCCAAGTACCAAACACACTCCTGAATATCGCCCCCAAGTGACAAAAACGCCAACTGAACACTGCGTGCATTCTAGGTGAGCACGTAATGGGGATCATCGCTTAGATATTGCACTTGCGTGGTTGTAAGGTTCACTCACTCAATTCCTGGATACACCCACTCAGATGTCTTTATGCTTGTTTAATTTATGGCAGCTATGAAACGCATTAATTTTGATCCAAATGAGTTTTATCGGGTCAGAGTATACAGAATGCATGTTAATATGACACATTTTTATTCTGATCAGGCTTTTAATCCAATCCGAAATTCGTAAATTCACTACTTTATTACCAAAGACATGTTGAAAACCCCCACAGAAAATGTAATCATAGAATAGTCATGTCTAAAAATTAATTTTTGTTTTTTTAATAAAGAAATAATTTTCATTTCATTTAACTTATCTATTTTTCATTTATGTTTTGCCGGTGAGGCACAGCCTCACCATCCCTGACTGCACGTAACTGCTTTGATTAATTTGCACAGGTGGTATGGCATTTTGCTGGAGTAGTGGCTGATTAGCTGGATTAAATTAGCCCAGTTTCATGATTGAATGAACACACCTCATCCAGGTATGCAGCAATTGTTAAAGCAGGTTTACCTGCAAAACAAGCAGGGAGGTAGCCCTCGAGAAACTGGCTTGGTGACCTGTTATTTAAAACAAACAAACCTTTTAACCTCCAAAATTTGATATTTCACTTAAGTCAATGGAGCAGGTTTGGATTCAATAAACAGGTTTGAAAGAGAATCTTAAAGCAAATCTGACAGCATTTCTGTTTGGATCTAAATGAGAGCTTTTCAAATATGTTTCTCCTTAACATCCACAGAGAGATGAGGAGCGGACCCCAGTCTGCACAAAGACCCAGAGCTGGTGAGTCAGAGCCTGATCATCTGCTGATGGATTCTTCTGGAGACATGTGGAACACTCATGAAGGAGCTTTCTTCTCTGCTCTTCCAGCAGAAAATGGTCTGCAGGAGAGTTTTGGAGAACATCAGATCAGTCTGAGGAGCAGAAGTGAACATGTGGCTGAAGGAACTGAAGAAGCAGGAAGAGAAACACTCCTCAACAAGGTCTACACTGAGCTCTACATCACAGAGAAACTGAGACCAGAGGGTCACACCCAACATGAGGTGATGCAGCTGGAGACAACCACCAAGACCAACAAGCTCCATGACACTGCAATCAAGAACCCAGACATCTTCAAAGTCCTCCCTGACCAACACAGATCCATCAGAGTGGTTCTGACCAGCGGAGTTGCTGGAGCTGGAAAAAGCTTCTCAGTGCAGAAGTTCACTCTGGACTGGGCTGAGGGTTTGGAGAACCAAGACATCAGTGCTGTGGTTCCTCTGTCCTTCAGGGAGATGAACTTGATCAGAGATGAGCAGCACAGTCTTCTCACTCTGATCCAGCTGTTCCATCCAACACTCCAGAAGATCCCAGCAGAACAGCTGTCTGTCTGCAAACTTCTGTTCATCTTTGATGGTCTGGATGAAAGCAGACTTTCTCTGGACTTCAACAACAGTCCGCTGGTGTCTGATGTCACACACAAGTCCTCAGTCAACGTGCTGCTCACTAACCTCATCCAGGGACGTCTGCTGCCCTCAGCTCTGGTCTGGATCACTTCCAGACCTGCAGCAGCCAATCAGATCCCTCCTTCATGTGTGGACAGACTGACAGAAGTCCGAGGCTTCAATGATGCTCAGAAGGAGGAGTACTTCAGGAGGAGGTTCCCAGATAAAGAGCTTTCCAGAAGAATCATCTCCCACATCAAGGGCTTTATGTCCCTCTACATCATGTGTGAAGTTCCAGTCTTCTGCTGGATCACTGCTGTGGTTCTGGAGAACCTGCTGACCACAGAGCAGAGAGGAGAGCTGCCCACCACCCTGACTGACATGTACTCCCACTTCCTGATGGTCCAGACAAAGAGGAAGAAGAACAAGTACCAGCAGGAACATCAGACAAGTCCACAAGAGCTGACAGAGACGGACAGGGAAGTTCTTCTGAAGCTGGGGAGGCTGGCATTTGAACATCTGGAGAAAGGAAACATCATGTTCTACCAAGAAGACCTGCAGCAGTGTGGTCTGGATGTCACAGAGGCCTCAGTGTACTCTGGAGTTTGTACTGAGATCTTCAGAAGAGAGTGTGGGATCTTCCAGACACCGGTCTATAGCTTTGTTCATCTGAGCGTTCAGGAGTTTCTGGCTGCAGTCTACATGTTCCACTGTTACTCCAACAGGAAGGTAAAGGTCATTGAGGACTTCCTGAAGTACAACATGAAGTACCCATCCCTGGATGACTTTCTGAGTAGAGTCATGAAGAAATCCCTGCAGAGTCAAACTGGACACCTGGACCTGCTGGTTCGCTTCCTTCATGGTCTCTCTGTGGAGTCCAACCAGAGAATCTTAGGAGGCCTGCTGGGTCAGACAGAGAAGAATCCAGAAACCATTCAGAGAGCCATCAACAATCTGAAGAAGATCAACAGTGAAGGAGTCTCTCCTGACAGAAGCATCAACATCTATCACTGTCTGATGGAGATGAAGGACCTCTCAGTTCATCAGGAGATCCAAGAGTTCCTGAAGTCAAAGAACAAATCAGAAAAGGAACTCTCAGAGATCGACTGCTCAGCTTTAGCCTACACTCTGCAGATGTCAAAGGAGGTTCTGGATGAGCTGGACTTGACCCAGTACAAGACATCAGCTGAGGGTATACGGAGACTGATCCCTACTGTGAGGAACTGCAGAAAGTTCAGGTGAGTCCAGAATTGATTGTGATGATAAATCAGATCAGTGTCCAGATTGATTTACAAAGAAGGACAGGTTTAATAATGATTACAAATAAATTAAAAAACATGAAAGAAGAAAATCAGTTAAAAACTCATATAATATTTTAGCTAAAGAGCAATGAACGATCATATTTTTGAAAATTAAATCCAATCCAGAACCTTTGAAGGGTTTGAACAATAAGAAAACGGTCCAGAATGAAAGGATGTCCTCATTTCCACAATGTTAGTCATTCTTGCGGCACATTTCTAAAATGCTCTTTCTTCTGTTCAATATGTTCTATTTTGAAAATCATTGATCTGTCAATGAAACAGTTTGATAACTAAAAGAATTGGTGACTAACTGACTGGTGTCGCGTGCAGACGCAACGCCTCCTCTCTCCCCCATCTCGGTGTGTTTTTCGGATTTATCTATCTTTATCTTTTTTTTATTTAATTTTTTTAACCGAATGTACTCATACACCCGCGATGTTCTGCTCGCCATCGGCGGAACCACTGTTTCGGATCATTTTCTGAGGAATGTACTAGTGCAGTGGTCCCCAACCCCCGGGCCGCACAGAATGAATTAATAACTTGCATTAATTCTCTTTTATTTATTTCGAGATCTGAAAGATGTTATATTAAGAAAAATTGCCTGATTCTCTGTTACATCAGTCTACGTCGATCGCGATCGACCGGTAGATTTTCAAGGACATGACGGTAGATCGCAGGCGGCATAGGTAAATGAAAAAAAAAAATTCTAAACAATCCACAAGCCAATCAAAATCCTTACCGAGAAGTACAGGGCTAGATTGACATGTAGAACAGCCAATGGACATCTTCTAATACATACGTCACTGCACTGAGAAACTACAAATACACTGAGCGCAAATTCTGTCTGTCATCAGAAAGTGGCTTTCTGCCCGCAGCGCGTCAAGTCCCCGGCAGAAGACCACTCTGGACAACCAGAGTGTTTATCCCTTGTGCTATCCTAGGCACTTTAACGTTGGGAGTTGGGTCATCTAGACCCACTAGACAGTGCTCTAAACCTTTTTTCTTCAATGATTTGTGATCTTCACTGGTGTCCATGGATTACATGAAATCTTTCCACCTTTATCCACCTTTGTCATGGTAGGAAGAACACATCAATGGAAGGGTGGGGTCATCTAAGATAGCACAAGGGTTATTGAAGCCACTTCGCGCGTGTCCTGCTGCTGTCAGCTTTGCGATTCTCCACCGATAAATACGAGCTCATTAAGGAAGCAGTGTTTTTCCGTAGCACGCACTACGACATACGATAGTCATTGCTTTTTGTCTTAGTAATAAAACGCCTCTTGCGTTAATACAAAAGTATCTTTGTGTAATCTTACTGTGTAGTTTTTAATCATCAGTATACAAACAACAATGTCCAATTAAACATGTAACTAATAAACAAACATTTAACAACAAACATTTACAAATAGTATTTATATATCCATGTCATCATCTTCTGGGTCACGTGATAAGTTACCACTAAAATAAAACCCAGGAGCTAGCAAAATGAGTGAAAAACAAAAGGTCTTTGGAAAGTTTCTCTGCCGAGGGGAAATGGCTCCGCCAGGAGACAGAAGAGGAGCCTTTCACTTCCAAAAAAAAAGAAAGCTACATTAATAGACTACTTCTTTTTTGCACCATGAGTGTGGGAAGGGGGGAGGATGATGACACCTCTGCCATGTCAACTGTTAAGCGTATAAAAAGCACAAGGTTCGTCTTGTGACGTATTTGATCTTCCATCATCCTAGTATTGCTACAATAATCATCTGCCTATATTTGAAAGACCGGTCCGTGAAAGTTTGTGTGACGTAATACCGGTCCGTGGCATGAAAAAGGTTGGGGACCACTGTACTAGTGGAACTACATGACTGTGGTCTGCTCCGGACAGAGTGGAGTTGCCACAGGCGGTGCATGAGAAAGCAAAAGAGGGGGAAGCGTGGAGGAATCCGTGCTAGGCTAGCAGCTAGTCCTTACCGGCCAGCTATCCCAACAATCACACTGGCCAACGTACGATCTCTGGACAATAAACTGGACTATATTCGCCTGCTACGCACATCGTCCAAGACTGTGCGTGAGTGCTGTGTCTTAGTCCTTGTGGAAACATGGCTAGCGGACAACGTTCCGGACTGTGCCATCCAGCTAGCCGGGTTGGAATGCTTCCGGGCCAACAGGAAGCTCATCAAGGGGGGTAAGACCCGCAGTGGAGGACTGTGTGTTTACATCAACGATGCCTGGTGCCAGAATTTCAGAGTGGTCTATCAACACTGCTTCCCTTCTGGCTGAGTTTATGAGCATTAAATGCCGGCCATTCTATCTGCAGAGAGAATTTAGCTCCATACTGCTGGTAGCAACATACATCCCTCCCTGCTCCACCACCAACAGGAGTGAAGCTCTGTATGGACTTTACCAGCACATCAGTGAGCAGTAGATAGCACACCCTGATGCCTTCCTCATCCTGGCCGGGGACTTCAACCATGCAAACCCCAAAAGCGTGTTTCCACAACTACATGGACACATCAACTTCCCCACAAGAGGTAAAAACGTCTTGGACAATAGCCGCGTTTACATGGGCAAAAGACATCGGAAAGAACGCCTGATTGAAAGAAAAACGCGTCATGTAAACGCGCCGTTCGGAATAGTCTGCCCCGATCAGACTCTTTTGGATCAAAATTTCTTTCCGATCGAGATAGGTAGGTTATACCGATTGTTGATCCGATCGTGTTGCACGTAAACGGTTCATTCGGATCGTGTGTCACTGATGCTCTGGTTTAACGTTATGCATAAACAGTGTTTCACTGAGAGAAAGCTTTGGAGCGCATACGGGACCGACCAGCTGCTCTGCGAACGCCCTGTGAAAAGCGTCTCTCCGCTCTCGCCCCGCTGGCTCTCTCCCCTCTCTTACACCCCTCACGAGAGGGATGCCGGTGAGGAGCACTTCGTGCCCCCTGACGTCTAATGCAGTGCTTTGAATGGCTAGTCATGCATCACATAAAGTCTACCCTCCCCTCCACTCTGGACCCCTACCAGTTTGCACATCGGTCTAGCCGATCGACTGATGATGCCATCTCAACAGCCCTCCATTCAGCCCTCACTCACCTGGAAACAAAAGACTCTCATGTCAGAATGCTGTTCATTCACTTTAGCTCCGCCTTCAACACTGTCATCCTCCAGGAGCTCATCCACAAGCTAGACTAACTTGGACTCAACACCTCCCTGTGCAACTGGCTGCTGGACTTTCTGACAGGGAGACCACAGGCAGTTTGTGTCGGGAACAACACCTCCAGCACCATCACAATGAACATAGGGGTCCCCCAAGGATGTGTGCTGAGCCCCCTTCTCTTCACTCTGATGACTCACGACTGCACCCCAACATCAAGCTCCAACCTCTTCATCAAGTTTGCGGATGACACAACAGTGGTGGGTCTCATCAACAACAACGATGAGACCTACAGAAGTGATGCGAACAGGCTGGTTCTGTGGTGCCAAGACAACAATCTCCACCTGAATGCGGAGAAGACAAAGGAGATGGTTGTGGACTTCAGGAAAACTCACACCCAGCACGCTCCACTGATTGTCAGTGGTGCTGCTGTGGAAAGGGTGAGCTGCGCCAAGTTCCTGGGGGTGCACATCTCCGACGACCTGTCTTGGAACCACAACACTGCACCACTGGCCAAGAAAGCCCAACAACGCCTGTACTTCCTCCACAAACTGAAGAGGGCCTGAGCTCCTCCCCCCCATCATGCAGACCTTCTACAGGGGCGCCATCGAGAGCATCCTGACCAGCTGCATCACGGTGTGGTACGAGCATGCACCGTGTCCTGCCGTAAGACTCTGCAGCACATTGTGAAAACAGCTGAGAAGATCGTTGTTGTCCCTTTCACTGGCCTCTTGGACATTTATAACACCCGCCTCACCCGCAAAGCCATCAGGATTGCAGGGGACCCTTTACACCCATCCCAGAGACACTTCAACCTGCTGCCATCAGGAAGGAAACTGCAAAGTCTGCAGGCCAGAACCAGCAGACTCAAGAACAGTTTCCTCCAATCAGTCGATAAGAACACTCAACTCCCTCCGTGCCCTCCCCCCTCTGTCCCCTCCACTACGTGCTACAAACTCACATTGAAAACTTTCACACCTGTTCAGAACATTATCTTCACCAAAGACTGCCATCACCGACTCATCCACTACAGTTCTTAGCACTGTTGTCACTTTAAACTGCCACTTTCACCATGTCATTGCTCTATTGCACTGTTTAGACCGCTGTTATTCTTATTATTACGGTCATTTTATCAATTTTGTTTTTTACTTATTTATTATTTTATAAGGTGCTTGCACTGTTGGGGTGAGAAAAAAGCAATTTCATCTGTGCTCTATGTCTTGTGCATGCAGCATCTTTGACGATAAAGCTGACTTTGACTTTGATATTGAAGAAGAAACTGAAGCAGAAACTGATTCTTTACTCTGATCCTTTTGGTTTCTTTAGTTCAGTCAACCATCATCTGCATACATACAGTCTCTGTTGAAGATATGAGTCCAACACAGCAGTGCAGACAGAAAATCAGGGAAATCTATCTAAAATTTGCCTTTTCATGAGCTTGTATTGATTTGTTTATCCAGTTCATTTGAAAGAGTTCATGTTTTACATGTCTGTCTTCTGTTTTTCTGGATTCTTATTTCTCTGATGCCTCTAAAAAAATCCCAGTGTGAGCACAAGTTCACCAGAAAATCTTCTGGATCAATCCAGGTTTTTTGGAACATTGACAGGAAGTTTGTGCTGTTGATAAAGTTTGATTGTGAAAGTCCTTATTGATCAGACCAAAATAGGAGTTCGGACTGCAGAATGAAGCCTAGCATCACAGCTAACTTGTAAACCTGCACAGGTTCTTGTTCCTCCATACCGAGGTTCTGGAATCCAGTGAAGAAAGTCCAGACGGGATTTGATTCACCTGCATGGATTCAGCAGGTGCCTTTTAAATGATTCCTGCTGTTTGGTCATAGTGTGGCTCTAGAACCATGAGAACCATGATGTCCCTGATCAAAGCTAGCTAGCCATCAGCAGTCTGTATGCAGCTTCTTATGTCTGTGGAACATCAACAGCCTTATTGTTTGATGTGTGTGTGAACTGTGAGGAGCATGATGGGTCAAAGTTCAGAGTGATCTCATGGTCTCCTGAAGTTCCTGTGGAGAAGATTCCTGGCTTTTATTGAGACTCTGAAGTATCAACGTGCTTTTATTGTAGTAAGAAACTTCTCTGTTTCCTGTTGGAGCTCCGCCCCCTGGCCTCTTTCTCTGCTGCTTCCCTTAAACCAGGGGTCGGGAACCTTTTTGGCCGAGAGATATATTTTTTAATGTCAATTCAAAAGAGCCATAGAATAATGTAGCGTTCCTTTCCCACACAGAGGCACGGAGACTTAACCTGTTTTAAGGTTCTTTATTCTGGTTACTGCAGGCCGTAACCCACGCCATACAACTAATTCAGCAACTCCTCAATCTCTCCCGCTGAGAGCGCTTCACCCAACTTTTTATCCTCTCACTTGCGCTCCAGCCCTCCTATTTCCCTTATTCGGCCCATAGCTGAACCTCATTGGTCCAAACTACCTAACAACAGGCTGAGCGACACAACTAAGAGCCAATCAGCATCTCTGCTTGATGCGTTCAATGAACTCCAGAATTTAGAACACGACCCAACAACCGCCACCCAGTCCAACTCAGTCTGCAAAAATATGTTTCAAACTAAAAATAAAAGTGAATGTGAGCATTAGATGTCATTTCAGGACTTTTAAAGTACAATGAGTCTGTGGATTCTTTTTAATAACATTGTTATGCTGTTGCTAATAAATGATGAGTATTTCTTAGCATGAATGAGACTTCTGATGCTGCATGGTTTTGCTGAGGGTCTAGTCTGGTTGATACGTGGTGAGTTTCAGCTTCATGCAGGCGTTGAGACGTTAAATGTGATCGTAGGTTAGTCTGAATGTTCTGTAGATGTGAGAAAGACTGCTCACATGCAGCCGTGGAGCCAAACACACACTCACACGCTGCAGTATATGTGACAGGCAGCGTGTTTTAAGTTTTGACAATCCCTGCGCAATTCACCTTGCTGCCTGTGCCCACCCCCACCCCCTTTTCTTCCTCACACATCCCTTCCCTGCAACTGCGCGCTCTTTCTCAGAGATGGCAGCGCGCAGTGGTAGTTCACAGATTTCAGGCTGTTACAAACTGTGTGAAATATTAGATAATATTGAATTGATAGTGGTGCAGATTTTTCTCCAAGCACCGCTACTACTGCGCATGAATACTTAATGAGGTTCTTTCCATCCACTCTGAAAGGCTGAAGCTCCTGCAGCTCTGCTTTAGAACAGGCTTTCTGAACTCCAGTCCCCAGAACCACCAACCTGCATGGTTATAATCTTACCTGGGTTCAGAAACAAAGCTTTAGAACACACAGAATGAAGCTGTGGCTGTTTCTGAAGGTCTCCATAAGAGGCAGACCATGATACTACCACCGCATGCAGCTCCAGAGACAGGAGGAGGAGCAGGTATCAGGAGCAGCTGTGGATGTAGACAGTTGTTCATGGATCTGTCAGCACAGAGAGCTGCATGTTAGTCAGTGACTGCACTCATGTTCACAGTCATGCTCCAGCTGATCCTGAAGGAGACGTTGCCATGGAAACAGGTTTTCTCATAGCTGGAAGAAACTTATATTCAGGATCAGACAGCTGAAGATGCAGATGTTGTTCTTCAAAATGAGTCTGCCATCTGCAGAGTTTGATAGTATTTCACCTTCAAACCCAAAAAAACAACAATGCTGAGTCATCATTCCACAGAAAGGTCAGAAGACTAGAGAAGTGAAGAAACACTTTTATACCAATCAGCTGATAACAGATCCAGAATGTGATGTTTCCATGACAACATAAATAGTTTCAAGAAACCATCAAGTACAGATTTAGAAAAGCTCTTTCAGAATAGAAACAGTTACTTTAGCCTCTTTCTACCAAGAAGACCTTCTGGAAAGTTCTGCCTGAAGGTTGGTGCTAAATTTACCTGGAACTTCATCCCAACCTGAATTCATCTTAGGATCACCTGGTCTTCTCTTTGTTTCTCTTCACAGACTTCCAGAACAATTTGGACTCTCAGAGACTCACTGTGAAATTGTGGCATCAGCTCTGAAGTCCAAGCCGTCCCACCTGACAGAACTGGATCTGAGCGACAACAACCTGAACGATTCATCAATAAAGGTTCTGTGTTCTGGACTGGAGAGTCCAAACTGCAGACTGCAGACTCTGAGGTCAGAACATTGAAGCTGCTGGTTGGTTCATTTCTACATTTGTAGTTCTTCACTGAAGCTGAAAGGTTTGGATTCAAATACTTTCTGGATTTTCCAAAAATTGAACATCTTTGATTCTTTGAAGAGTCTGCAGTGGAAGAAAACAGTTGCTTAGGTTTTCTTTAGAACAAAAATACTTCCATGGCAACAAAATGTTCAGCTGTTGAAACATTTGACAGATTTATGAGTTTAAAGAGTCAGAAAACAAACAAAAACTCAAACTGATGACAGACTAGTCGTTCTGATCAAACCTGCCTGAAAGCTGACCAAGGTCAAAGTTCAAATCAGACACAACAGAGCACATGAGCATGCACGTGCACACACACAGACACAAGTGTGAGACAGACTAGAGAGGGAAATCAGAGAAAGGAGAAGAGTTTTGTTGAAGAGACATTAAATAATTTGGTTTTTTTAGTTTCCCAGTTCCTGTAAAATCTATTTTTCACAATAAAAGGGTTCTGGTATGTTTTCAGAGCCAATGGGCTCTAGCCCAAATTAATTGCTGGAAAACATTTGCATATTTTACAAATATTGAAACTAAATTTGTTGTACATTGTTTTTTGTTTTTATTTTCTTTTTTTTATTCAGGAGAAGATTAAGATCAACAAAGTTAAGAGTAAAGATGTTATAACAATTAACAATATTATGATAAAGGATTTAATGCAAAATATAAAGTGAATTCGTTTATAGTCAGCACGCTCCACCACAGCAACACTTTTATCAGATATCAGTGGTCCAGAGTTTCAGAATATCTCAGTTTATTTCAAAGCTGAAAGATTTAGTTAAGTTCCCATTCATTTTTTTCCTGGCAGTTGGATTGTGGAACCGTGGATGAGTGGAAGCCAAATTCATTCATTACTCTGTATAGGAATTGCCAGGATTCCAAATCGAAAGCTTTTTATACATCTGGATTTATCATGTGTTTTCAGATTATGTTGCTTATTGTTTCATAATCAATAAGGTTTTTCTAATTCTAATCATTGTCTGATGAAGCCAGTTTGAACTTTATGAATGATTTCATGTAGAATTGTCACTAGTCGTTTTCAAACTATGAAAGTACATAGTTTGGAAACAACATTGAGTACAATTATTGAACAGTAATTCCAACGGTATAATTTGTCTTTATTTTCAATAGGAATCATGGAAATGATATAATATCTGAAAGTATTTTTTAAAAATACACTTGTATTCTTTTCTAGATTGATTTGATTTGAAATGTTCTTTCAAGCAATCAAACAAGAATAATACACAAAAACAATACAATCATCAGTTGTACATTCATACAATAACTAATCAAACTTAGGATAATTAGACATTTTAATAAATATTGCTTGAAAGGGAGTGGAAGGAAGCGAAATTATATAACCCGTAACCATTTTATTATATGATTTATCAATATCCGTTTCCTAGCTTTTATCAGACAGAATTAAGAAACCTGAAATATCAATAAAGCACATGACAAAGATGAATTGCTTAAATTATTTAGTACAAAAAATAACTTTCAGAAATCAACATGGCAAATGCAGATCAGTTATCATATATCATATATTCAAATTATGATACTTATAAAAGTCATTGATAAAATAAAAAATAATACTTTAATCAGAAAAATAGACATAACACTGTTTCAAAAATTTTCATAGCAAAATTTGATCAAGTATCAAAAGTTAAAAAATATGCGCAAAATGTTACCTTAGGAAAAAAAAAGATTAATCAATTTATCAATAATTGGAGCAAGTGAAGTAATATTCAATTTAACCATTTTCAATAATTTATTAATCATTTATTTTATTATTTTTTTGTATTTTTTTATAATAAAGTAATGCTGTGAAGTGAAATAAAACAAAAGTCCATAATCTGTCGATTGTCCAAGGTTGGTATTCCTTCTTCTGCTGATTAAAAAACCGTTCTTCTGGAAACTCTGTTTCGAGAAGGAACTGAGTTTCACACAGACCTTTAGTGTGCCGTGGGTCAAAAAAGTTTGAAAAACACTGGTCTAAACTACCAGAAGAAATTCAGAGAAGTTACTATTAGTTCATAGTTAATTAACAGGATGTTGACAAAAATGTTTGTCAATTGTATGTTTGTTCTGTAAAACCTAAAAACATTATAATTCATTTGTAGAATGAAGGTTTTGTTTTTAAATGGAGTAGATCAAACAGTTAAGTGTTATATTTATGTTCTCTTTTAAAACTTGAAATATTGTTTTTCAGTATAGTTTGTATTATAAATGTCTTTTCTTAGTTATCCTGAAACATTTTTGCATCATGGTCCTTCGGTTCATCTGTCATGTTTAAAGTATGTTAGGAAATAAATATTTCAATCTTAATAACCTGCCCATGTCTACACATTTCTCTTATGAGCAGAATGTTTAAATTTGACAAATAGTTTTTTGGTTTATGTCGTGATATATATCATTATTTCATACTGACGACACGCAAACAGCTCGTTTTCATGGCATCATTGGTATCATAGCATCAGTGTCTAATAGCAGGATTTTCTATGCTAAAGGATCTTAACTGGGTTTTGTCCAATTTAGCTTTGCTGTTGTAAAATTCTTCAATGTCTTTTTTCCAAGTTTTCATGAATTGGCAACTTTGTTTCAATGAATCTTTATCCTCTTTTAAATATCTACAGGAGGTTTAAACTTTCTTTGTTCACTAGAATTTGTGTCTGATCCATTAAAATGTCATAATGATTTTCCTATGGAACTTTGTTTTTACCCATAATTCAAAGTGATCTTCAATTCTCTCAACAATTCGGTCGTATCCTATATATATAGTGCACTATATAGTGCATTCGACATGTAGCAGTGCTGTCCGAATCTACAATTCCAAAATCGAGTGCCCTTAAATTCCCCATAAGGCTCTGCAAAAAAACAATGTGCATTGATGCTCACTAAATTGGCGAGCATAAACCACAATGCAATGCTCTGAAATTTTTTGCAAAAACAGAAGTATTTAAATTCATATTTTTTGTGATAAACCATCAGTGTTTTCATCCTCAGAAGATGGTGGATTTATAAATGATCATTGCAAAACTTTCATATCAATAGATATTCACTTTGTGATATTGATAATGTCACATTTCAACACTTTTATTTCAGTCTCAGATTCGGTCCATAGAAAAAGATACAAATACAGTATAATCGCTGTATCCAGTGTTTCCTGAGGGCAGAAGTGTAGCGGCATGAGCTTCTTTTGGGATCAGTCAGAGACATGATAATTGAGTTCTTAGATTTGTCCAGGCGTTCCATGAGGCTGTATGTAAGCTTACGCAGTAGAGCTTCACAGGTGGGGATGTGATCATCCACAAACAAGAGACTGGCTCTGTACCACCTGGGCACCTGTAGCAGAAGTCTGAAATGCTTTTAAAATCAAGGGCACTAGATTTAAAAGCATTTTAAAGTAGTATAGTATTTTTTATTAAGTAGTAAGGGATTAGAGTGGGGATTCTGACACAATTTCTGATCCAATTTGGAGTTCAAGATGAAGAAAAACATTTAAATCTGACATTTGTGAAATCAGAGCTTTACTGAATTTACCAAATTCCTGGACCTGCAGCTGCATCACTGCTCCTGAACACACTTTTCTGTCTGATTGCAGGTTGATGGGCTGCAGTTTGTCAGAGATCAGCTGTGAAGCTCTGGGCTCAGCTCTGAAGAAAAACCCGTCCAATCTGACAGAACTGGACCTGAGCTGGAACGAGAACCTGCAGGATTCAGGATTTCTTCATCTGTGTGGTTTTCTGGAGAGTCCAGACTGCATACTGCAGACTCTGAGGTCAGACTCCATGTTTCAGTTGTGGTCAGATCAATATGATGACAAAGTTGTGTTTGATACTAAACTGCAGACATGAGGCACTTTGTCATCTCTTCCTTTTTCTCTCTGCTTTGATCTGTATGTTAAATCTAAATGTTCAGGAGATATGCAAATTTAGCCAAGCCTATCAAACATCTTCCACTAGTCAGCCACACCCATATCGCTGTATCATGAGACATGTCAATAGGAGAACAATTTGATGAAGAATTAAATGAAAAATGTGAAAAGAATTAGTTTATAGTCAGTACACTGTAATCCTTATTTCCCAATCCGCCCATGATTTCGTGCTGCATAACCTCATAATCAGGCTGCTTTTGGCAATTTCACACAGTCTCTAAAGGGTTTCATCTTCAATCACCAATGATGTCTGGAACTGGTGATGTAGGACCCACATTACAGAAGACCAGGCTTGATGGTAGAAACTCAAACATTTAATGAACTGAAAACAGAAAAAACCATAGGAGCAACAAAAAGGTGACAAAGCAGAACAGATGAGCTTGATGAGGAAGAAGTGAAAACCAGACACTTCAATACACTGAGGGTCGTGAACTGAAATGAAGAGAGCTGTGGATCATGATGAACCTGAACCTGGTGATGCTAACAAGGACAACAACATGACAAGACACAAGACAAATGAGTTGATTTTGTTGGTCTCTTTAATACAGTTAAAAAGCCCCCATGCACCCCCCATGAGGAGATGGCTGTCAGTCATCTGTAATCTGAACCAGTTGAAGATCAGGACAATTCTTATCTTAAATGTTTAAAAAAAAATCAAATATATTAAAGTCATTCATAATTGGCATTAAGACATTTCAAGATTCAAGATTCAACATCAACTTTATTTATCCCCAAAGGGAAATTTAGTTTAAGTAGCAACAATTCCTTGCGGTGCCGATCTAACAGCAGCACCAAAGTTACACCTACTTCATTCAATTAATTTGAATGAAAGTAAAATAACTGTCTGATAACTATGTTTTTTTTAAAGCTGACTTAAATAAAAATAAATGATTTATCTTAACTGAAGCAAATAATTAAATTAGATAAAAGTAAGAAAAGGTATCTTTCCAACATCCATATGTATTCTTATCACCCTCTCACGGTGGAAAAAGTATTATCTGAGCTTCTTCATCCACTGAATCATCTTCAAATGGACACGCCATGCTGCTTCATCTCTCTGAAAACAAACTAACCTTCAACTAAACCTGCTCCAGACCAGGTTATGTTAATTAGGTCACTTCAGACTTTTGGAGAAAGCAATGAATCCACGCGTCATATTTCTTGAACTGATTTGGCTCTTTGATTTATTACTCCATGTTGTTTCAGACGTCCGTGATCAAACACTTCTCAAAGTCCTTTATGGTGTTCACAACCAGAACCTTGGACCGGTCCGGTGGGCCGAGTGGTTTGACGTAAATCCTGCAGCCTTTAACCTAAGTGTTCTCAATCTGCTTACGCTTCCTGAGAAGCCTGGCATGTTTGGCGGTTTCATCATTCCTTCTGGTCAGATGGTTGTTCAGATAAGCAACAGATCCCTTCAGGTTCTTCCTTTGGTTCATTAGAGCTAGCTTGTGTTTTTGATTAACAAACCTGATGAGGATGCATGGTTTATCCGTCTCCTTTCTCCTGGCGAGCGCTTGGCAGGTCTCGATGGTATTTAGATCCAGGGAAAACCCTTAAGACGTGAGAAATTAATCCACTTGGTGTTCCACCACTCTCCGTTTGAGAGGGACTGCTAGCGTTATTAGCAATGCTAACTCCAGCTGCATTTAGCTTTGCCCGAGGTTTGATCGGTAATCCAGTGAGAATTACATTATTTATTTACCGGAAGCTGTTTCATGATGAAAATGTAGCTAAATGAACATAGAAGGTGGGAGACAACCCCCCCCCCCCCATCCCCAAATCGTAATGTCTTTTCATTTACAGGTCATCACAATTTTTCAGTCAATAATTTCACAATGTCATCTGTCAGTCTGTCACTAAGTCGGGTCTCACCTGACTGAATGGACAAAGTTCCTGGACCTCCATCTACATCACTGCTCCTGAACACACTTTTCTGTCTGATTTCAGGTTGATAAACTGCAGTTTGGCAGAGATCAGCTGTGAAGCTCTGGTCTCGGCTCTGAAGAAAAACCCGTCCAATCTGACAGAACTGGAGCTGAGCAGGAACAGGAACCTGCAGGATTCAGGAGTTCTTCATCTGTGTGGTTTTCTGGAGAGTCCAGACTGCAGACTGCAGACTCTGAGGTCAGACTCCATGTTTCAGTTGTATTCAGATCAATATGATGAGTACAGATGACTGACAGATGACCTGACAACGGAACAACAGAATCCCGACAACAGAATGTTATTTTAATGTGATTTGTTTGTTCTTGTTGTTTGTGTCGGTGAACATTGTTTTATAATCTTGCTAAATTGCCAAAGTAATGTTGTAGCTATTCTGGTGATAAAGAGGACAGACTATATTGTTGTTATTCTTTAAATTGATTCGATGATGCATAGGGAGGGGTGAGAGAGAAGAGAAATTATGACGCCATGAGTTCATGGTAAACTCGAGGCACTCTAGCAAACTGGAAAGTTTGAGAAAATGAGTTAAAAAGTCCAAGAAAATCCTATGTGTGTTAAAAACAAACAGAAAATGAGTTCAGAATAACCTGTTTCTTTATTTTAAAGTTGGTAAGGACTTTAAGGGTGTGCATGGGACAGTTGAGTTTGAGTCACTGGTCTGTCCGAATTCTCACCCTAATCCCTAACTACTAAAAAACTATATAGAGCGGGACTATCTTGTGGCCTGGATTTTAAAAGCAATTCGGACATAATGCTAACTAATTTTTTTTTAAACGGTGAATAAAACATCTTCAAATTCACAAAGATAAATTTTAATTGATATGAGTTTTTTGCGATTATCATTTATAAATCCACTGTCTTCTAAAAGGGAAAACGTTGATATTAAATAATACAATTAAATGCATTTTTTTGGCAAACATTGTTCAGATGCAATGCATTGTGGTCTATATTTGCCAATCTAGTGAGCATTGTTGCACACTTGATTTTGGAAATGTAGCACTACAAAATGGCCAACGCACTATGTAGTGAGTAGTGAAGGAATTCGGACACAACCACTAACGCAGTAACTGAAAACATCGGGACAGGACGAAGAAGACAAAGAAAAGAGGTAAAGGCTTTCAGATTGACTCTGACAGGACCGTCAGAGTTCATTGTAATAAACCATCAATTTTTTAATCCTCAGAAGATGGTGGATTCGAAAATGATCATTAAAAAAAGTTCATATCAATTAGATATTCATTTTGTGATATTGATGGTGTCACATTTGTCTGAAATGCTTTTAAAATCCAGGCCACTAATTTTAAAAGCACTTTAAAGTAGTGTAGTATAGTTTTTTAGTAGTTAGGGTGAGGATTCTGACACAATTTCTGATCCAATTTAGGGTTCAAGATGAAGAAAAACAATTGAATCTGAGCTTTACTGAATGGACCAAGTTCCTGGACCTCCAGCTGCATCACTGCTCTTGAACACACTTTTCTGTCTGATTGCAGGTTGTTGGACTGCAGTTTGTCAGAGATCAGCTGTGAATCTCTGGTCTCAGCTCTGAAGAAAAACCCGTCAAATCTGAAAGAACTGAACCTGAGCGTGAACGAGAAAATTCAGGATTCAGGAGTTTTTCATCTGTGTGGTTGTCTGGAGAGTCCAGACTGCAGACTCCGGATTCTGATGTAAGACTCCATGTTTCAGTTGTGATCTTTCAGATCAATATGATGACAAAGTTGTGCTGACACTAAACTGCAGACATGAGACACTTCCTCATAGCTTCCTCTTTCTCTCTGCTTCGATCTGAATGTTAAATTTAAATGGAATGGCATTACACCTAAGGAGAAAATATTAGAAGAAATGATCAGCGGTCCATTTTCATACGGATGAGATTTAATTACTTTTCCACAAAGGAGGAATTTTTTACATTACTTCCACTAAAAACCACAACAAGGTGGACTGATATTTATAACTCTATAAAGGCATACCTTGTAGAAAAAAAGGTTCCCATTGAAAAACTGGTCTTAGTAACAACTGATGGGGCGCCAGCAATAACGGGATGTCACTCAGGATTTATGGTTCACTGCAAGGCTGACCCAGACTTTCCTACACTTCTGAGCTATCATTGCATCATCCACCAGCATGTTCTCTGTGGGGGGCTCATGGGATTTGGTCAGGTTATTACACCTGTTATTAAAATCATCAACTTCACTCGTGCAAAAGCCGAGCAACACCGGAGCTTCAAGCTTTTCCTGGAGGATTGTTCTGCTGAACATGGTGACCTCCTCCTTCACACTGAGATGCACATGTTCAGCAGAGGCAAGGTTCTACAGCGCTTTCTCTCTTTGCTCAGTGAAATCAAGGATTTCATGGAAATGTGGGGAGAAGATACTACTTTACTTAGTGACACTGAGGGGCTGTTGGATCTGGCTTTCTTGGCAGATGGGACTGAAAAAAAGAACAATCTAAACCAACAATTACAAGATAAAGACAAAAAATACGTGACATGATCAGTGCTGTGAAGCTCAATCAATTCAATTCAATTCAGTTTTGTTTGTATAGCCCAAATTCACAACAACAATGGGCTTCGTACTGGTAATTGTAAGGTAAACATACAATTAATAAGGATCATAAATGCGTAGAACTCAATAGGATAATAGTAAAACTTTAACTAAGCAGACTAGCTAAACCCTTTTATGGTAAGGAAATAAAAGGAAACCAGAAAAACCGAAGAAAACTCAGGGATATACCCATGAAGGAGGGATCCTCCCCCAGGACGGACAGGCGAGTTACCAGAACTCAAAGAGAAGAATTAACTTATCTAAATCTACAACTACATATTTAAAGTCCAGCAAATGATCTTCATCTCAATTCTCCACCAAGCTGCTCTGAAAATGGCATCATCATTTGGGTCGACATATCTTTTTGAATCTGCCTTTCCTGACAAGAATGTCATTTAGTCAAGGTTCAGAACCAGAATGACAGATGAGAATTTCAAAGACTCCATCAGTGTAAACGTCAGTGAAAACACTCCAGCTTACAGCTCTCTGGTTGAATCTATGCAGTGCTAGACTTCTCAATGACAAAATCTAATGTGAAAGTTATGAAAGTTTTCACCACAATTTGGGCTTTGTTTTGACTTCAATGTTTTCCGTGTTATTATGCAAAAATAGCTTAGTGAGCATAAAAGGTGGGAGGACACCCCCTCCCTCTACGAAATTGTAATTAATTTTAATTTACAGGTCGTCACAATTTTTCAGTCCACATTTTAAATATATAATCTGTGTTTAACCCTTGTGCTATCCTGGTAACTTTAACATTGGGAGTTGGGTCATCTAGACCCACTAGACAGTGCTCTGAACCTTTTTTCTTCAATGATTTGTGATCTTCACTGGTGTCCAAGGATTACATGAAATCCTCTCCACCTTTATCCACCTTTGTCATGGTAGGAGAACACGTCAGTGGTCATATTGACCCCATAGGATAGCACAAGGGATAAAGAAACTCTGATTTCACGATATGAAGATAAGAGGAGTTAAGGATCAACTGGTGTTTGAATAATTCCAAATACATGTGTGAACTTGATTGTGGTGAAATAATCAAAGCTCTTTAAATTACAACCAATGAGCATTACATTGTTTAATGTGCAATGATGATTACTGGCATGTTTATATTACAATCAAGAAGATATTCATTTCCTTTACTTGATCTGCAATATGTAGCAATAATCACTGGTTTATTGTGATTATATGTTATAATAATAATTGACGATTATTATATAACAGTTATCGTTACTGTTTACTGAAATCATGAAAGAATTTTTTTTGAAGACTATCAATCATTTTTAGGCACTGGATTTTGTAACTTGGAAAGTATGCATCAAATCAGAACCGGGATTATATGAGCTCTCTTCTTCCCACTCCTTTTCAAGCAATAAATCAAGCTCTACTTAACTTTAGTTAATGATCATTATATTTAATTAAGCAAATTTGTTTGTTTTATTTTCTGTTAGTTTTTTATGTATGCATTTCATCATTTCTCTAATGAGTTTGATAAATCAGTGTAAATTCTTTATTGCTTTGACTACAATACTTGAAATAAATAGATAAAAATCAAATTGACCTGTCCAAGGTGTTCCCTGCCTTCGCCCATAAGTGGCAGGGATAGGCTCCGGCAGCCCCGTGACCCCGTAAGGGACAAAAACGGTACAAGATGAATGAATGAATAAAATAAAATCTGTCAGTCTGTCATCAGGGCATCACTGCTCCAGGAGAAACTTTTCTGTCTGATTTCAGGTTGTGGAGCTGCAGTTTGTCAGAGATCAGCTGTGAAGCTCTGGTCTCAGCTCTGAAGAAAAACCCGTCTAATCTGATAGACCTGGACCTGAGCAAGAACGAGAAACTTCAGGATTCAGGAGTTCTTCATCTGTGTGGTTTTCTGGAGAATCCAGACTGCAGACTAGATACTCTAAGGTCAGACTCCATGTTTCAGTTGTGTTCAAATCAATATGATGACAAAGTTGTGTTGACCCACAGTGAGCAGAAATGTCCAGATTCTGATCTGCAGCAGCATCTTCCTGCAGCTGCTTGTTCTCTTCAAAGATCTGCAGAAGAACTTC
>CM074505.1:27124941-27180343 GCA_037389245.1 Oryzias sinensis | reverse complement strand
ATGATGTTTGTGGATGAAAAGGTGAGGATGTTTGTGGAGGATGTGTCTGTCAGAGCAGCATCCAGCTGCAGCATGACTCTGTCACTGTCTGCTCACAAACATCAGCCGCTGGACTCTCAGCTGCATCTGCTGAAACACAGCAGGACACAAAGAAGAGCTGATGAAGAGAAATCCTCTTACCGATCTGCAATCGATCAGCCAGCACCTCCTGCTTCATTCTCCTCAGGAAGTTCACTGTGATCTTCATCAGTGACTCTCTGCTGCTCCTCTGCTCTTCATCTTCATCCTCCAGCTCCTCCTCTTCCTCCCTCTGACTCAGATTCTTCTGGATCTTCTTCAGCTCCTTCTTGACAAAAGTGACAATGTTGTCCTCCAGCAGCTGCAACAGAATTCCGGATGAATGAGCCAATCAGGGTGAAGTCATGGAGCCAAACATCAGCTCCATATTGGACACACTGACAGTCCACTGGTGTCTAAAGTGCAGCATGGAGACGACTGTGGACAGAATGATGGAAAAGTAGTTGTTGTTCATGTACAGACCAGAAAGATGGAGTCCAGCTGTGTTTGATGCTGCTGGACAGATGGACCACTGGGAGTCTCTGAGCTCTGCTGGTCCAGTCTGTGGAGAATCAGCAACAATCAGATCCTACTGGACCCACTGGTGTCCTGCAAACACTCAGTAAAATCTACAAGATTTATTCTGTGTTTGTGGAAAAGCTCCAACACTCACTGCTGCACAGATGAAGATAGAAATGTGAGAAAGTACGTTTACATACAGCTCATCTCTCCGCACCTGATGATGATGATGATGAAGATAATGATGCTGCTGATTGAAATTAAATAATTACATCCTTTGACCGGTCACTCCTGAAGGACACACAGTTGGTTTCAGATCCAGATCCAACTGTGAGTTTCTGATGGATCCTGAACACTGGTTTTATTAAAAGTGAGTTTCTTTCATTATGGTGTTTGAGTTCTTTTGGATTTGGATCATCTAAGATCATAAATGCATCATGAATGCTGTGGTTTTCAGAACAGCAATGATTCCAACATTCATTCTGACTCACAGATGAATTAGAGTTACAGGCAACTGGATTATTGATTCTCATTTAGACCAGAAGAAAATAATTTTTTTTTCTTTCTTTTTTTTCCGGTTCCGGGTTACAGCAGCACGCGTGTGTGGCTCTCTGCGGCTATACAACTATCTTCAAATGATTTAAAAAGTTGATTTTCTCCAAAAGAGAGAGCTGACCTATGGCTCCCAAGAAATGCCAGGACTACGAAGACCTTAAAAAGTCTATTGATGATCTCCAAGCTGTGTTGTATCCATTTATGGAACAAGTGAGAGCTAAACTAACTCCACTGACTGAACTGATGGAAGAGTTCTGAAGATTTTGGGCTCAAAACGAGCAACGAGAAAACCGGGCCGACATTCTGGAGAAAAGACTGTGCGATGTGGAACAACAAATAAGGATGAATAATGTCATTCTCACTGGATTACCGATCAAACCTCGGGCAAAGCTGAACGCAGCTGGAGCTAGCACTGCTAATGCTAATAGCGCTAGCGTAGCTAGCAGTGCTGAAACCCAGAGCGGTGCAGAGTCTCTGGAACGGCAAGTGGAGTCGTTTCTCACGTCTAAAGGGATTTCCCTGGATCTCAACACCATCAAGACCTGCCACCCGCTCCCCAGGAGAAAGGAGACGGATAAACCAGCGATCCTCATCAGGTTTGTGATTCAAAAACACAAGCTAGCTCTGATGAATCAAAGAAGAAATCTGAAAAGATCTATTGCTTATATGAATGACCATCTGACCAGAAGGAATGCTGAAATCGCCAAACATGCACGGCTTCACAGGAAGCGTAATCAGATTGAGAACACTTGGGTTAAAGCCTGCAGGATTTACATCAAACACTCTGTCCACCGGACCTGTCCAAGGTTCTGGTTGTGAACACCATGAAGGACTTTGAGGAGTGTCTAATCACTGTCGTCTGAAACAACATGGAGTGATAAATCAAAGAGTCATATATGTTCAAGCAATATGACGCCTAGATTCATCGCTCTCTCCATAAGTCTGACGTAACAACAGCAGAGTCTTTGACCTGCAGACAACTTGACCTCAACTTTCACCGAGCTGATATCAGCTGAAGTGTCATGGTGCCTCTGTCAGCTCCTCCCCCTCCCCTCTCTGCTTGCGGGTGGACGCCCCGAATTAGCTACAAACCGAGCAGAACTTTACCCGATCTACCAACCTCTCCACAGAGCTTCATCCAAACGCCAAGCCTCAAGCCCGAGCCATAGCCGAACCTCCAACTACATCAAGAGCCGCAGCCAAAGCTTCCCCCTCATCGCGTGTCACCGCCGAACCGCAAGTCATGCTCCGGAAACCTCGACGGCTCTCCTACCACGCCGCCCTACTGCCACAACTAAACCACTTTACCTCTGGAAATAATTAAATTCCATTACTTACCTTCATCCTCCTGTCCTCCTTCCGGGTTCCAGCATCTGGGTCTGCCAAGTGTAGTGTGTCTAGACAGAACGAACTGGCCAAACTCCCGACCCAGCTGACCCGGAAGATCTTCGTCTGACGGTCTCCCAGCAAGGATTATTCTTGGAACTTCTCTACAGTGCCATTACCTGTATCACTACTGTTCAAGAGGACAATCTCTCACGTATCAAAGGTACCACACAAACTTTTACTTAGCTAACTGGACGATATGCTAACTCCGCTCCATTTTCCAGCAACATCGCTACTTCCGGTTCCGCCGACACTCCGGAAAACTTCCGGCTACAACCGGAGCTGTTTCTAGGCAACGTCGAAGCCTGTGGCGGCTTCTTACTACAATGTCAGCTCATATTCCAACAAGCCCACAGGTACTATCACTCTGACCACAGCAAAATTACTCTCATCATTAACTCACTCCGGAACAAAGCCCTGCAGTGGGCTCAAGCCTTGGTTTTTGCTAATCCCATTTATCATCTTAGCTATGAACATTTCCTTAATGAATATCGCCTGATTTTTGACCAGCCCCGTAAACAAGAGGAAGCAACCATACGCCTCTTAAATTTAAAACAACATAATCAGACCGTCAGTGACCACGTTATTGACTTCCACATTTTAGCAGTGGAAGCTGGCTGGCCTGATCTAGCTTTAAAAGGCGTATTGTATCAGTCACTGAATGAAACAATCAAAGATCACCTGTGTACACAACCCGAGGCCAACTCGTTTGAAAAACTTATTTCTGCAGCTCTCAAATCCGACACTCGGCTGAGAGAACGACATCATGATCGACAACAGAATTCATGTAAATCCACCAGTAATCCAGTGACCTCCGTCCAGTCGCCTCCCAGAACAAAGTTTATCACATGCTCTAAAACTTCGGAGAAGCCTATCCAAATAGGTCATTCTGAACTGTCTGCAGAGGAGCGATAACGACGTAGGGACGAGGGTTCGTGTTTTTATTGTGGTGCACAAGGACATTTGGTTTATCATTGCACCTTAGGCAAGGCAAGGCAAGGCAAGTTTATTTGTATAGCACAATTCGTACACAAAGTAATTCAAGGTGCTTCACAAAACAGAAAAAATGCATTAAAATCACAATACATCATAGAAATAATCAACGTAAAATTTACTTTAAAAGAAAAGAAAAAAAAAAATTGAAAATTTATTTAAAAATAAAAGGAAGGAAAGGAAAGAAAGTGCAGATAAGACCTTTCAGTCATATACACGGCTAAACAAAAATGTTTTAAGTCTAGATTTGAACATGAACACAGAAGAGGCCTGTCTTACGACTTCAGGGAGGCTGTTCCAGATTTTAGCTGCAGAATATTGAAACGCTGATTCCCCTTGTTTAGTTCTAACTCTGGGAATCAACAGGAGGCCGGCCCCTGAGGTCCTCAAAGTACGAGATGGTTCATATGGCACTAACATGTCAGAGATGTACTTTGGTGCTCGGCCATGGAGAGACTTGTACACAAGCAGAGCTGCTTTGAAGTCTAGTCTTTGAGGTACAGGGAGCCAGTGCAGAGACCTGAGCACAGGACTAATGTGATCATACTTCCTGGTTCTGGTCAGGACTCGAGCAGCAGCATTCTGGATGTACTGAAGCTGTTTTACAGCTCGTTTGGAGAGGCCGGTGAGCATGCCGTTACAGTAGTCTAACCTACTGGAGACAAATGCATGAATAAGTATCTCCAGGTCTGGCTTTGACACTATGTTTTTGATTTTGGCAATGTTTTTCAGATGGTAAAATGCCGCTGATGTTACTGACTTGATATGGCTGTCAAAGTTTAGGTCAGAGTCCATGATTACCCCTAGATTTCTGACTTGATTGTTCTTGTTCTTGCAAGGGATATCAACTAGATTTCTGTGATTGGACAGTCTAACTGCCCTTTTTTGCATTCTACGTGGTACAACTACAGGTATAGCACCAGAAGGAAGCTGTTCATCACATGGCCCCAGTTTTACATAACCTTTCCTAGGACACTGGGGGCCTGTTTCATCCACCTTACGTGCTAAACTTCCGAACCCCCCGCTAAATGACAGGCCACGGGGAGGTAATTCCAAGCATGTTACCATGAATTTTATGTTCATCCCTGTCAAGCTATGCTGGAAATCCGAAATCCATTGTGCTAAAGCCCTGATTGACTCTGGAGCCAAACAGAGTCTTATCGATCAAGATCTTGTTTCTATACTTTGTCTCCCCACAGAACCCTTGGAAATTCCCATCGAGGCCTCAGGCTTAGGAGGTCAACACCTCTCCCAGATCATGCACCGCACCAAACCCGTTCAGCCACTCACGTCTGTTAATCACAGGGAAACCATTCAATTTCTCATCACGCAATCCGCTCACACTCCTATCGTCCTAGGGTTCTCATGGTTAAAACTGCACAACCCCCAATTCAATTGGAGCCTTGGTCAAATTACTAATTGGATTGCCTACTGTCTCGCTAACTGCCTCTCGTCCGCTATACCCTCCACTCACGATTTTTCCACCGAACCTTCCTGCAAGGTGGATCTAGAAAAAATTCCTCCTTGTTATCATGATCTACAAGACGTATTCTGTAAAGCCAAAGCCAGCGCTTTACCCCCCTATCGCCCCTATGATTGCGCCATCAAGTTGCTACCTGGTGCTACCCTTCCTAAAGGCAGATTATTTAATCTCTCCGTACCTGAAAGACTCTCCATGGAGAGTTACATCCAGGAAGCGCTGTCCCTGGGTCACATTCATCTCTCGTCTTTCCCTGTGGGAGAGATGGCTTCTTCTTCGTGGAGAAAAAGGATAAATCTCTCTGCCCCTGCATTGACTATCGGGAACTCAATCAAATAACAATCAAAGATAAGTACTCGTTACCTCTCACCTCCTCCGTGTTCGACTCTGTACAGGAAGCCCGGGTCTTCACGAAATTGGATCTACGTAATGCCTACCACCTGGTCCGCGTGAAGAAGGGCGGGATGAGTGAAAGACAGCATTCAACACTCCTTTGGGACATTATGAATATCTGGTAATGCCCTTCGGGCTTACCAATGCTCCTGTTGTCTTCCAGAGACTGGTGAACGATGTCCTCAGAGACTTCTTGAATCGCTTCGTTTTCGTATATTTAGATGACATCCTCATCTATTCCAGTAATCAAACTCAGCATGAACAACATGTACGCCAAGTACTCACCAGACCTCTTGAAAACCAACTTTACGTAAAGTTTGAGAATTGCAAATTTCATGTTCACACTGTACAGTTCTTGGGTTACATCATAGAGGCTGGTCGCATTCGACCCGACCCCTCCAAAATTGAGGCTGTGACCAATTGGGAACCCCCAGATAACCAAAGAAAACTCCAACAATTTTTAGGTTTTGCCAATTTCTACAGGCGGTTTATACGAAATTATAGCAGTATAGCCGCGCCCCTTACTCACCTCACATCCACCAAACACAGTTTCATGTGGAATCCTGATGCTCAAAATGCCTTCAACCGTCTCAAAGAACTTTTTGTCACAGCCCCCATACTGATTCAACCTGACCCCTCTCGCCAATTATTCGTAGAGGTGGATGCCTCGGATTCTGGAGTTGGAGCTGTCTTATCACAAAGGGATAAAGAGTCAGGTAAACTTAAACCATGTGCCTTCTTCTCCAAAAAGTTATCTTCAGCTGAGCAGAACTACGATGTTGGGAACTGGGAACTGCTGGCAATAAAGTTGGCTCTTGAAGAATGGCGAAACTGGCTGGAGGGGGCAGAACATCCTTTCATCGTTTGGATGGATCACAAGAATCTGGCTTACCTGAGGACCGTGAAGAGGCTAAATTCCCGACAGGCTCATTGGTGTTTATTCTTTGACAGATTTCAATTCACGATCACCTACAGACCCGGAACCCGCAATGTCAAGCCCGACGCCCTCTCCCGCAAATATTGCTCTACTGAACCTACCACTTCCACAGTCATCCCTTCAACCTGTATGGTGGGCGCCCTCACCTGGGACATTGAAAATCAAGTCCTCCAAGTTCAAGGTGAGGAACCCGATCATGCCCCCTGCCCTAATGGCACTCTGTGTGTCCCTACCTCTCTCAGGTCGGAAGTAATATCCTGGGGACACACCTCTCGGGTGTCCTGCCCCCGCGGCGTCCAGAGAACCCTCAATCTCCTCCGTAGAAAATTTTTCTGGCCTTCTATGGACAAGGATGTTCGAGAGTTTGTGGCTGCCTGTACCACCTGTGCCCGCTCTAAGTCATCCAATTCAGCGCCGGCAGGACTACTTCAACCATTACCTACCCCCAGCCATCCCTGGTCACACATTGCCTTGGACTTCGTCACCAGTTTGCCCCCTTCTCAGGGTAATTCCGTCATCCTCACTGTCGTTGATCGGTTTTCAAAAATGGCTCACTTCATTCCCCTTGCCCAGTTACCCTCGGCCACGGAAACCGCTTAAGTCCTGGTTAATCAGGTGTTCCGGCATCACGGCATGCCCTGGACATTGGGTACTGTCATGGTGCCTCTGTCAGCTCTTCCCCCTCCCCTCTCTGCTTGGCCACTGATTCATCACAGCTGCGTCCACTCTACTCATCACCCGACCAGACCTTCTGATGAGCTCCAGGATCATCACTCATCGCCAGTTCGTTAACCCTGATGGTGCTAGTCTGGTCTTACCTCTGTGTTCATGCCAAGTATCTTAGTCATTGTCTCATGTGTCTCTATCCTGTCTCCAAGACTCTCATGCCCACAAGTGGACGCCCCGAATCAGCTACAAACTGAGCAGAACTTCCCCCGAAGCTACCAACCTCTCCACAGAGCTTCATCCAAACGCCAAGCCTCAAGCCCGAGCCACAGCCGAACCTCCAGCCACGTCAAGAGCCGCAGCCGAAGCTTCCCTCTCATCGTGTGTCACCGCCGAACTGCAAGTCACGCTCTGGAAACCTCAACGGGTCTCCTACCACGCCGCCCTACTGCCACAACTAAACCACTTTACCTCTGGAAATAATTAAATTCCATTACTTACCTTCATCCTCCTGGGAGCCGGTTTAGCTCGTGCTGGTTTGCGACGCCTTCCGTCCGTGAAACCAGGGTTCAAATCCGGGCTGCTCCCTGTTCCCTTCTCTACTTCTGTGCCGGTCCCAAGCCTGGTTGCTTTGAGAAGGTTGCGTCAGGAAGGGCATCCGGCGTAAAACATTGCCAAGTTTACCATGCGACTTGTTCGCTGTGGCGACCCCTGATGGGAAAAGCCGAGAGAGAAAGAGGAAGACTTACCTTCATCCTCCTCCTGTCCTCCTTCCGGGTTCCAGCATCTGGGTCTGCCAAGTGTAGTGTGTCATGACATGAAGAAGGATATGGACCTGAATCTAATGTCTGCAGACATAACATTGAAGAGAACTATAAACTCTGTTTAAACCCAGAAGAACAGCTGTTAATCAGCAGAAAAAGAAATGCCAACCTTGGACAATCGACAGATTATGGACCCTTTTTATTTTTCCCTTACAGCATTACTTTATAATAAAAAAATAAAATAAAAAATAAAGAAATACAAAAAAAAGGTAAAACAAATGATTAATCACTTATTGAAGATGGTTAAATTGATCGACGTTTAATGATACTACTTCTCTTGCTCCTAAAATTGATTTATTGATTCAAAAATCTTTCCTAATGTAACATAATTTTGCACATGTTTTTAACTTTTGATACTTGATGAAATTTTGCTATGAAAATCTCTGAAACAGTGTTGTGTATTTTACTGATATAGTATTTTTTTTAATCATATGAATGACTATTATAAGTAACATAATCTGCATATATTTTAGATAACTGATCTGCATTTGCCATGTTGATTTCTAAAATAGTTATTTTTGCATAATAATTAAGTAATTCATCTTTGTCATGTGCTTTATTGATACTTTATGATTCTTACTTCTGCCTGATAAAAGCTCGGAACCGGATATTGATAAATCATGTTATAAAATGGTTATAGTATAACGGGGTGGGATTATCTAAGTTCGCTTCCTTCCACTCCCTTATAAGCAATATTTATTAATATGTCTAATTAGCCTAAGTTTGATTATTGTTATTGTATGAATGTATAACGGATGATTATATTGCTTTTGTGTATTATTTATATTTAATTGCTTGGAAGGAACCATTTCAAATCAAATAAAAAAATCAAGAAAATGAAGAAGTTAATGTTTGAGTTTGTTGATGAGATACAAAGAAAAACTTTCTATTTAGAATCTTATTGGAGAACAACCATTCTGCATCCATATTTTATATTATTTTCTCTGGTTAATAATGGTAAGAAATCGTAATGAAAGACCTAAATTAAAATATTTGACAAAACTTTATTTTCTGATCTAAACATTTATTCAAATTTGTTCAAAAATATGAAAAGATTAATATTTTTCTTAAAGTTTCTCCAACATCTCTGCCCCTCATAGGCCGCCTTTACACTGCATTGTTCAAGTGACCCAATTCCGATTTTTTTCCTCTCAAGTGGCACAGATCGGATATGATCGGAGAATATGTAAGCAGGACAAAAGCGCATGGATTCCGTTTTTCTCAGATCGGATACAGGCCTCTTTCATATGTGGAAATAAATCGGAAACGAATCGGATACATGCATTTGCGTGTGCCATGTAAGCAGACAAATCGGATATTCCCCAGTAAATGCGAGTCGTACCTCAGTGACGGCAACTCAGGACACCACCAACTGAGATCACATGACTTATTAAGATGCTTTTTGTGTGCTGGTTTTGCTGTCAGCGTGTTACCTTTCAGCCTCAGGCTTCAGACCGTAGTTGGAAACCGCTGTTATGTCCGGTCCGGTCCCGGTCCGGACGCAAACGGTAACTAATGAAGCAGGACACCGTTGCTATGGAACAGCAGGCTAGAAGCCGTTTATTTCTTTGGGGGGCGTGTATGATGGGGACCATGTGTGTGTGTGAGCGCGCGCACGCGTGCTTGCGTGTGTGTAAGGAGAGAGCCCCCCCTGTCTCCTGTGAGCGCGGGGATGTGAGCGCGGAGCGGGGGACTGTCGGAGAACCGTAAATTAAAAATAAGGTGTCTCGCCCAAAAGTTTTGGAGTCTTTCTGGAGGCAGAGGGTTCAGAACGGAAAAGAGAACCCCGAGGAAATCTCCCATGCGTTTCTGACTACGGTCGGAAAAGAGAAGTCATCGCGCAGGAAAGGTTCAACACTTGGATCAAACTGTTAGGACAGCACAACGTCTGCAAACACTTCCTCATTCAAAACTCAGAGAGAGCACATAAGAGGGCCGACCAGCCCCCCTTTTTCCTTTCCCGCGCATCCCCTCTGGAGCGCCCAAGGCAACGCCTCCTTCCGTCGCCGCCTTGCCTCCATGACAACCGCAATCACAACAGTCCGAAAGAGGTCCGCGAAATGCGGAAATACTGCTACGTAGTCCTCAGAACGTCTACGTTTGATAGTTTCAGCATTGTATAGTGTAAATGCAAAAATCAGATACGGGTCACTTTTAAAAGATGATGTAAGCGGGTCGTCAAAAAAATCGGATATAGTCAGAAAATCGGATATGAGCATCAAGACCTGGAGTGTAAAGCCGGCCATAGACTCACAGATCTTCTCTGATCTTCTTCACACTCAGATCAAAGCTCTGCTGTCTGTTTGGGATTCTGAACTCCTGGTCATTGCTTTTCTTCACCAACTTTCTTGGAGGGTTCCTGAGCTCCAGAGGAGATTTGGACTTGTTCTGATTTTAGTCTTTGAAACTATTTTTTAGCAGAAGAACAGAAATTACAGAAAATGGGAGGAGCCAACTTGTCAGTCAGAAATGTAAATTCCTCCTTCAGACTTTGTGCTTTGGTTAAGAAGTAAACCTCAGCTCTGCGGTGATGTAGAAAATCCCAGAGAACTTGGAATTGATTCTGTTCACTCAGAGACCTGAAGGACTTCAAACCATCAGAGAATGATGACATCATGGCTGACATTTGAGATTTGGAGCTAAATGTACTGTTTGGGTTTCTCTCCATCAATCAAATCCCATCTAAACACAGTCTGTGGAAAAAGATACATCAACAGATCTCTGTTCACTAGAAACTGCTTCTTACTGTGAGTCTGAAGGTCTTTGTTTTCGTCTTCTGAAGGCTGGAGGACAACTTTTGAAACAGTCACTCTTCATGGAGCCACAGCTGGAGGCTGCAGACTGGAGTCTCTGTTTGACCTGTTGACCTCTGCAAACACAAAACCATCAGAGTGTTGGAGGATCTGCTTTTTCATGAACAGCTGATGGACTTTGACATGAACACAGACTGAGCTGTTTAGTCTGGAATAACATGACATGTTTGGATCAACAGTTTCCAGTTGGAGGGAAAAGGTTTCAGCATTTTCTGTCAGTCAATCCAGACTTTTTTCTAGAAAAGCTGATTCCAATTCTCCATGTAGAAATGTAGAAATTCTGAGAGCAGAAAGTCAAACTAGAACAATGTGATGTTTGGAAAGCATGAAAATCTGAATCCTAGGAGTCTGCAGTGATTCTTCTCATTAGACTGGAGCTGCTGTCAGTCAGAGTCAGCAGTCAACATGTTTTCTTCTCCAACATCTCTGATGTCTCTCAGAGACTCTCAGAAGACTCAACTGAAAAGATCTCATCACACACATGATGCTCCAAGTGAGTCTGATCAGAGAGATCCAGAACTGAACCAGACCTCAAGTAGAAACTCATAGTCTGTATTGATCTCCAGCCCCTCCACAATCTCAGATGCATTTTTGAGATAATTGTGGCAGACAAAGCTGGAAACTGCAGCTGTTTTTTTTTCTAAAAAATGCAATAAAAGTTAAGTTAGAAGATTTAAAAACAGTTTGATGTGTATTTTTTGGTTTCAAGACATTTAACAACAGATCTCCTTGTGCGCTGTCACTCTCACAACCCAATGTATCATGGGAGATGTAGTGTTTTAAACGGCCGGAGATTGGTAATCAGAGCTTTATTGTTTTGTTCACTTGTTCCACGGTCTGATACCGGATTCTGTGGAAAGCTGCACCGCTAAAGATGAGCTTTAGCTGGTATTTCTGTTAGAACTGAGCAACTTTACGAGCTAAATCGGGACAAGGAAGTGAAGACTTTAAGCACCTCTGATTGGTCAGACTGATGACATGTGATTAAGCCCCCCAAAGATGATTGGTGGAGACAGTTAAAGGGACGGGACTTTTCCAAAATACAGCCGAAGGTGCAGCTGAATCGCGGTACCGTCATCCTTATCAAAATGTCTTTAATAAAATGAAATAAATGCAAAGAAAAAGTATTTTACGATCTTTTATATTCCTAACTCCTCAGTGTTTTATCAGGGCCTGTTTGGATGAACACAGAGCTGAAATCCTGGAGATGGGAAATGTTTTTAGATCAGTTAATGAGGGCAATTTCCCACGGCACACTTGACCATTTCCCACGGCACACTGGTTGAAAAACACTGCTCTAGAGAACGTCCTGTTCTGAAGAACGGCTTTCCACGAGTTTCAGCAGCAGGAATCCTCTGGTTTCCATCATCCTGAGAAGATTCTGAAGAACAGACTTTAGACAGCCGATAACATGACAGAGATTTCTGCCACAGGCTAATTCCAGCTTTGACTGGATCAAATGTTTCCTCTGAAGGTTGGAGTTCAGACCAACATGTTTCCACTGAACCATGAGACTCATTCGTCTGAAATCCACCTCCAGATCAGCAGGAGAGTCAGGAGGAGAATTCTCTGTTTCAATCCAAACTGAACCGACTGTTTCAGTCAGTAAAGTCAGTTAGCTGACGGATCCTCATGAAAGGCTCAGAAAAGACACTCTGAACTCCTCATCTTCTTCAGGTCTCAGGGATGAAATTTTTTTTTTCCCAGAAATGTCCCTCCTGCCTTATCCCACTTCCGTAAAATAGGAACTTCTGAAGCTGCTGGAGTCAGCTGGTTTCCATGGCAACGGCTGATGAAGGACAGGAGTTTCTGTGGAGTGAGATCATTTCAGGATCAGCTGTTTGAATCTTCAGCCTGAAGGAAGCAGAGATATTCAGAAGTTCTGTCAGATCTTTGCAGTCTGCTCTCACTGGAACAGAAATCCCGGCTCAGCTTGGAGCTGCTCTTCCTTGACCTTCTTCTGCTGATGTTCTGCAGAGATGAAGCTGTGAAGAAGCAGCTCTGAGCAGCAGACCAGCCTCCACGAAAGAAGCTTCAAGTCTGCAGAAAAAGTCCATGAAGATGAAAGTAGCTCAATGGAGGCGGAGCTTTTCTTCAGCTCCTCCTCAAACACCTTGAAGATCCTCATCCTCATCTGCTCACCATCTTCATCCTTCTTGCAGTTTGAGAACATGAGCATCTCCATGTTTGATTTTGCAGCTTTGACAGTGTTTTCTTTCCTTCTTCCTGGAATGGACGGAATCTGCTTCATCTTTTAGTTATTGTAGTGTCATGGTGCCTCTGTCAGACTCCTCCCCCTTCAGCCTTGCTCCACTCTGGTCTTGATTACCTCCAGCTGTCGTCACTCCACTCATCAACCTCTACTGATTAAAAGGAGACCCATCGCCACAAATCAACGCCAGATCGTTGCCCATTATGGAAATTCTATCCACGAGTCACGGACCTAAGTCACGGTCCGTGCGGACCTGATCCTCTGCTGCCTTGAAGAACAGGAAGACTGACCGCGTTTGCACCTCCAGCCGTGCCACAGCCTTACCCTGCTTCGGACCTCATCTCGCCACGATCTCTGGGAAAAATAAACCTTGCTTACCTGCAACTCGCCTGTCCTCATTCTGGGTTCCAGCGTCTGGGTCCGCCTAGTGAGAAACCATGACATGTAGGGCCTCCTCTTAAACTGATGAAGACTCCTTCTCCTCCTCATTGACTGACTCAGTATTTTCCAGCAGCTTCAACAATTTGTCAGAGCTTCATCCTGCAGTTCCTGAAACATCAACAGCAGCCATGAACACAGAACAGACAAACATCCCGATGAAGCTCCACCCTCTGACCTTCATCAGCTGCAGTCATCTCCAGCCTCCGCCCCCAGTCTGCAGCAGCATCTGTTTCCCTCCATTTTCTCTCTCTGTGAGTCTCTGCGGTGTCAGCGACAGAGCACCCCCCATAAGGGCCGTTAGTATTGTCAAAGTTTCTGTGCAGGTGTTTTTTTTGGGGGCATCGTGATTATGTGTTCCTCCTCCCTTAGAATTGCAATGCATGATGTAAGCAGGGGCTGCCCCTTTTTAAATAAATACGGAGAGCAGATATTGTGAACTCAGAGCAGATGGGAGAATTGCTTGAGTGAATTGTCCATCTGGCTCTCCAGTAAAAGGTACCAACTGAGTCCGTGTCCTTTCTTCCTTCTTGCATATGTTTGAGAAATGTTGACTTATCTCTAGAGCTAACATTAAAATGGTCCTTCGAGATGGATATCAAGATACCTGAGACATCCCGGTGGATGGTGGAGAACTCCAAACAATTGATAAGTGGCCACAGTCAACATCCCCTTGCGGGCTGGTTTTCCTTCCCTTTGCCAGGGTGCCGAAGGTTGACAATGCACCGAGGAAGGGAGAAAGACATTGGGACTGCAGACCGAAGGCGCCGTCTACTAATGTGAGTAGAAATGAATAAATTGAATAAACCCTGAGAATTCTAGACCCTATCAGGTACTGTGGTATTTTTCTGATTGGTTGTGGAAGTCTCTCAGATGTGTTTCCTGACATAGTTCAACTTGCAACCTAAGGATCAATACACACTTGTCATATGTGTTTCCTGACTGTTTAAAGTGATTGGTAAATCACTTTTTGTAAAAGCGTTAGCGTTTAAAGTTGTATGACTGGCGTTTTTTTGTGACTGGCGGATTGGTGTGAATGAAGTGCAGTGGAGGATTTTATTGGACAAAATTAGGGAAATGCCAAATATTTTTGGACTATTCCCACTGATTAGTTCTATGGTTAGTTTTTAATGTTTTATAAGACATGAAAATGATATTAACAATAACAGGTTTAAAAAAAATCTAATCTCTCTGATTTGTTTCACAAATACACACACAGGACAACACACCAAGAAATGACCTGATTGTTAAAATTATGCAGGAGTCCAGCTCTAAAAAATGTTAAAAGAGCAAAGAAAATGGAAAGACATGATTTGTTATTGCTTATTATTAATATTTTCAGGCTGTTTTGTTTTGTTTTGCAGCATCTTCATATTTGTACAGTTTTGACAGAATATATTTTTATGGAGAGCAAAATATAAGTTACTTAAGGTTTAACTTGAGTTATTCTGGATTAATGTTCCTGTTTTTATTCATATTTATGTACAAAAAGTTCAGTAGTAAAGGTTTAAAACGTTTAAAAGAGTTTAAAAACAGATGGCCTGCCCTGTTTGAGGAGAGTGAAGTAAGTAGATTTGATAATGATAATGAAAAGCCCATGAAAAATTTGATTTTATTTGCCAATAATAATGCATTGTAGAAATAAACTAGAAATTAAAGCCGCAAGCGGCGTTGTATGGCCCGCAGACGCAACCCGCCATCCACGCCCAACTCTACGCACCACCGCCTCCATGCCCAAATCTACGCACCACCGCCTCCCTCACCGCCCTCACTGCCCACTTTTGATAAAGGCTAATCAAAACGGCATTTGCTAATTATGCTAACTATGCTAACTATCCTAATGTGGCTAAAGGTGCATGCATAGCGATCAGAATCATCAACTGACTCAGGGAAACACATTTTTAAAAATGATAATTATGCTAACTATGCTAGTTATGCTAACACAGCTAAAAGTGCTAGCATAGCGATCAGCATCATCAACTGACTCAGAAAAACACATTACCTAAAATGCTAATTATGCTAACTATGCTAGCTATGCTAATGTGGCCAAAAGTGCTAGCATAGTGATCAGCATCATCAACTGACTCAGAAAAACACATTCCTCCATTGGTGAGAGCTATATGTCATAAGTTGATTAAAAAAAACCACTTTTTAATAACCCCTCTTGTTAAAGTAAAATATGTCCAACACAAGAGGCCCTCAGCTCCCATCTGTCTGCCCAGCTGTTGGACAGGACAAGTTAAAAAAAAAAAAAAAAAACCACTTTTTCCAAAATGGCAGCTTTTCTGTTGATCTCCATAGCAACCATTTTATGTTTTGGTCCCCTCGGGAGAACAAACAGATTGACGTCAGTTTCGGACAAATCGGTAAAAGTAAACTTTTTGTTGTCCTTAGCAACAGTGGTTTTATGCTAACCACGCCCACATTCCTTATATGTCCATATCCAGTGTTTTTCAATGTATTCTGTTTCAGGCATTAATGCATGCATTCAAATTTCACAGTAGTCCTTTGAAAAATATAGGAGTTATAACAGTGCGCCACTTTGCTAGTTCGCCACGCGCACGCCGTTCAAAATCTACAACTTCTAATTCCAACATTTTTTCCACAGTAGCTTGCCATTAATGCCCAACGTTGCTTATTGGTTTCTCAAAAAAAAAGTTCCGAATATTTTCATTTTTGCCGAGTCGGCACATTTTTTTGCGACGGTTTTTTGCTTACCACGACCACATTCCATCTTGTCGTGCGTAGCATCGTTTTGTTCAGCGTGGGCCAATGAATCGCATATTTCCTCTTCACGACATTCCGATGAAAAATGTGTGAGCTAGCCAAGATGGCAACGGTTGCTAGCTCGCCACGCGCACGCCGTTCAAAATCTATAACTTCTAATTCCAACATTTTGTCCAGAATAGCTGGCCGTTGGTGCCCGAAAAGTTACGAGACGATTGATGAAAATTCCAACGACGAGTTTTCGTTTGTATCTGGTGCTAAAGGTGCTTTTTTGAGAAAATTCCAGATGGCGGCCTTTTCCCAAGGTCAAAGGTCAACGACACTTCTGGGGTGTTTGTAGACTGGAGCTGGCAGCAAGTGTGTGCAATTGCGTGAAAATCGCTCAAACAAAAGTGTCTTTTCCCCATATTGTGGGAAAACACGAAAATCGCCAATTCTCAGAGTTCGCCACAAAATGGCCGCCAAGCCGTAGGTCGTGTGGCCGTCCCATAATGATTTCAAAACATCTTTGGGATATCCCCGACACGTGTGTCTTGGTTTCGCGACTGTATTTTGAAGTACATTTTGTTCGGCCCCATACGCGATTTTCGGCCCATTCATTTTTTTGACGGGATCGCTGGCCGTGATGTCATCGTCTTCGGGGGGGTGACGTTGACTTTGTGGAAAATTCATTTGCAATTTATCCCAGGTGTGTGCACATTTTGGTGACTTTTCGAGCATGCGGCGGGGGTCAAATTCTCGCTGAAAGGCGGCGAAGTCGTCGTTCCAACTGCGAAAACAATATGGTCCTTGCAGTCAGTGACTGCTGCTGCGGGCCATAATAAATGGCTTTATTTTGTTTAATATCTTATAAATGCTGAGTTCCTGCGTATTACCACCAAGCCACTTCAATCAAAGTTCATGTCGCAGTTTGACCACTTCTCAGACAAGCTGATACAGATCCTTAAGAAGAAAGGAGAAGTGAAGGGGCAAAGGATAAACAATGTCCTTGCAATCAAAGACTTGGTTCGTTGAAATCCTTGAAACATCATTCCATTGTTTTTGGTTGGCTATTTTCTTGTCCATAGCTGCTCCATTGAACATATTTGAGAAATGGTGCTTATGCAAATATTATAAAGTATGATACATAACACCTTGCTGGGTTATTTAGGGGAAGGACACCTTCACAAGTAACCTCTGTTTACTTCCTTGTGCACTCACATTTTTATATGTTCTGTTTTGTTTTGTTGCCCCTGCTTTAGTGTGATGACATCAACACTAGAAGGGAGTGCATCCTGAAGTGAGTGTTGCCATCTACCTCAATGAAGATCCTGACTCTTGCATTAAGGAATATTTGGTATTACTATGGCAGTGTTCCCCATGTAGTGTAATTTCTTCCATGGCGCATGATTATCGAATTGCATCATCCTTAATATAGATAGACGCAAACAGACTTTCATAAATGTATCTTCTGGCATGTATAGAAAGGACTTTCAACTCCAAAACATTTTTTCAATGCACACTAAATATCTAACATTGCTTATTACTTTGTTTTCATGTCTCTGCCACTAAGGATTCAGAGAGGGACATGTCAATCACAGTCGTAGGGGATTTACATAATTCCAAGCAATGGGAATAGGGAGCCAGAGGACGTGGGAGTCGTGATCGAAGGCCTTAAAGTCTTAAAGAATGTTGGCAGTATCATCCTTGGGTTCATCACGCTGTGTGGGCTCATTTATGCCCTTGATTTAAGCTTTCCAGAAAACCTCAAGTACACTTTTGAGTTTTTCCAGAAGATCGTAAGGAATTTGGATGGGTACAAGCTGAATACAAAGATACAGCAGATAAAAATCAAGTTGTTTTCATAAGAGATAAACATCAGGTGATGAAAAACATTGCAACATTGTGTTTCCTCATCTTTCTGCAGTTTTCTTTCCCTTGCCACTTATATAATCTAACCTGTTAAACAAACAACAAACAGTGAACTCATGGACGTTGTCCATTTTGAGACATTTTAAAATAACTGGAATTTCCAATGGCACCTCTTTCAGGACCTTAGGGCACTACATCCTTCCTTCTAATGTGGGCATTCTTCCAGTGTACGTTTCTCTCTTACCTTTATGACAATTGCATGACTCTTAACACAGGTTGAAATAGACTTTAACATGATTCAAAACATGCAGCAAGTGACATTTTCAATTTTCTTTTTAAATACTGTAGCCCAGATTTGGTCCACTCAACCCATTTGTGAACTGTGTTTACTGTGTTAAGAGCTGTGTTCTTGTTTGATTTGTTCAGATGTTGTGGAGTAAAAAAGCTGTAAGATTCTTAAGTAGCCAGCCATTCTTTTTTGTTTGTTTTTTTGTTTTTAGGTTTTGACTTTGAGATGGACTGTAAAAGGAAAAAAACATTTTGTTTATCATTTTATTACATATGTTTTTAATTTGTTTACATTCCATTAAATAAGCTCTGTTTTAGGACCATTTTTGTTTATGCTCTAATAACAAGATATAAGGCTTTTGTGCACACAAGGTTTTAAGGCCCAGCAGAAAAGCTTTCTTTCTTTGGCTTTATGGACTACTTTTACAGCCCTGTTACATTTTAAATTGCTCGTGTAAAACAGGCAGATAATTTGGTGGAAGATCACCACCCTCAAATTATTCTTTGAGAAAGATGCCACACTTTTGAATGATAATAGTGTCTTTTGGATATTTTTGATTGTCATGTTAGGCATTTGAGCATTAGAGTTATTAATGATTAAGGTTTGACATTTAGAACCATTTAACCCTAGTGCTATCCTATGGGGTCCAGATGATCCAATCCTTACATTGACGGATCATCCATACCATGACAAAGGTGGATAAAGGTGGAAAGATTTCATGTAATCCATGGACACCAGTGAAGATCACAAATCATTGAAGAAAAAAGGTTCAGTGTACTGTCATGTAGGTCTAGATGACCCAACTTCCAACGTTAAAGTGCCTAGAATAGCACAAGGGTTAAAGACTGCACTGTACAGGTCCTATTTAAGTTTCTGTTGTTTTTTTGTTTTTTCAATAAAAGGACCTCAGTTAGATTTGGCATGAGTGTGTATGTGCATTATTGGGGGATTAAAAGGGAAAAGATTAATTTAGAAGAAATATTTTTTTGAGTTGAACAAGTAAAAGTAAGTTATATTAAGTCAATGAATTTCTGTTTGGATTTTTGTCATAAAATTGAGTTCGACTAACTAAATCCTGCCTCCAATCAAATTGAGTTCATCCAATGAGTTATTTTTTTGATTGCACTTTCTTTTCAATTTTATTATTTCAGATTCTTCATTCTCAAATAAATGCACACATTTGTTTAGGTTAAAACATACATTTATTCTCGGTTTTCAGTATTTTTCTGTGGCAAATACATATACATATGTTTCGTTTACTCATTTGGGTTTGTTTTATTCAGGACACCTGTTTTTGAGTTGCCAGTGCTGAGGGTGCTACTGGTCCCTACGGGTGTGGCTGAGGTTCTGCTACTGGAACTGTGCTGGGAAGACTGGAAAAAGGCAAAAGAGGAAGTCAAGTCTTTTTTTTTTAATTTTCAAAAATCTTTATTGAATATATACAGGATCATAGTACAAAATCGAGTCAACTTTAAAGTACACTGATAGAAAAATGAGTAACAAAATTTGCCAGGGGAACATAAAGAACAAAGGAAAAAAAGTTATAAAAAATAAAAAAAAAGATCAAATTAGCATTTATTAATATGAACTGTGGCTTGTATTCTTAAAAGGTTCATTAAGTTGTATCCCCTTATTAGTTAATTTTTAACATTATAAAATCCACATAATATGCCTGTCATGATGTGAATGACATGGCAGACCCAGATGATGGAACCACGAAGCAAACTCAAACTAGTAAGAAGGTTAACAGATTTATTTCTCTTCCAGAACGTGGCATAGAGAAAGTTCGTAGGATGGTTTGTACCCATTAGTAGCCTTCTGATACGACATGACGTCGGAGCTGGATCTGGAGAATGGCGAAGGCGTTTGTGACAGACGTGGTCCTTGCCAGGAGTCTTGGCTAGGCAGGAGGGAGCGAGACCGGAGCGAGCGAGACAGGATTTTCATGGCGGGAACAGGATGGGTCGATGAGCTCTTGGAGAGGAAGAACCAGGTGGATCCTCGTGGTGAAGAACCTGAGAGTGGAGCAACAAGGCGAGGTAAGTAATAAGTTAAACTAGGAATACTTTGCTTAACTTGGCGACCAGACATAAGCACTGTAGGAGCAGTTTCTATCAATGTCTATGTGTAATGAGGATTTGGCTGCAGCATCTGTGAAGAAGTTTAAAGCAAACATCCCGGGGTTTATTTGAAATATAATATTTGGAGGACTAAGTCCAAACTTTCTTCCATTCAACATATAGGGCAAATTTTCTCCAATAGTGGGTCACATAGGGTGTGATAACCTCCCGCCAGCAGGGGGAGCAGGACTTTGTAGTCTCACAGTCTTGAGAGGAGAGACAGAGCTGGGAGGAGGGAGAGAGTCTGGATGCCGCTGATGAGTGGTAAACTCTGGGAAACCTCAGGAGAGGATTTCCACTTTATAAAGTCAATAGATTGTCTTGGGCTTACGATGAGAATCCGTGTGAATGGAGGGAGAAGTGGGGATAAGACGAGGTGAGGCGAGGCGATGACGTGACAGTTTAACGATCCGTGCAGATGGGTGGAAAGTTTAGCAGGATGGCTGGAAGTAACCAGTGAAACTGTCGTTGAGTCAGGCACAGGATGATGAGTGAAGCACAGGAGCGAACTAATGAAGGAGCACGACCAGGTGTCTGACATAGTGGGTGATTGCTCCAACCACAAACCTGGCCAAAAAAGATAAGTGCTTCAGCAGTCATGACAGTACCCCCTCCCTAAGGACCGTCACCCAACCGTCGACCAGGTTGCTGCAGCAGTCATGACAGTTTCAAACAAAGAAACTGAACGTGAGGGTAATGGCTGCACAAGACCTTTAAATAACATTACAATTCCTTCAGGAATAGCATCCATGACTATTGTAAATTCTTTGGGGGTAACTGGAATATTATAAATAGTTAAAAATTGATTGTAGGACATTAAACACCCTCTTGAGTCAAAAAGTTTATTTACATAGAGTACATTATTTTTAAACCAGTAAAGGAAAAATAAAGACGTATTTTTTTAATAAAATATTTGTATAATTCCAGATATGAAACTTGTGAGGAGAAAATTAATGTTTATAGATTGGGGACCAAGCCAAAAGCATTTGCTTGTGAAAATTTGCTCATTTGATGGGCTAACCGGGAATGTTATAATTAGATTGGAGAAGAAAAGGGAGGCCACGGAGATTAGAAAATAAATAGTTTGGGATAAACTTCCATAAGGAATCTGAGTTGCTAAGGAATTACTTAATCCAATTGATCTTAAAGGTGTAATTTAGGGTGGTGAAATCTAAGACATCAAGTCCTCCTGCATCTGTTGTATTGAAAAGCACTTTATGTTTAATGTAGTGAGTTTTATTTTTCCAAATAAATTTGTAAAGCATTTTATCAACGATTTACATGTGGATGTGTTGACATTGAGAGCAAGTGCTGGATATGTAAGTCTGGAGATTCCTTCAGCTTTGAATAGTAAAGTTCTTCCTGTTAGAACAGGGGTCGGCCAACTTTTTTACTCAAAGAGCCATTTGGGACCGCCCCTAATGAAAAAAAAAAGCACCCGGAGCCACAACCCGTTTTGACACCATTATATATATTATGCATGTATATATTATATCAAGGGTGCTCATTACGTCGATCACGATCGATCTTCAAGGACATCAGTGTAGATCGCGGGCCAGAAAAGATAAAAAAAAAGTATTTTTTTCTTTCCATGGGCATGTTTATTAGTTACATGTTTATTTGAACATTATTGTTTGTGTACTGATGATTAAAAACTACACAGTGAGTTTACATAAAGATACTTTTGTATTAACAGATGAAGCATTTTATTACAAAGAGAGAAAGCAGCAACCATCGTATGTCATGCTCTGCTGTAAACGGTGCAATGCGAGGAGCGGGGCATATTTTGAGGCATTTGGCACTGCAGGCTCCGTACGAAGCGCGTGCCTTGCAGCTTCCTTGATGAGTTCGGATTTATCTGGGGAGAACTGCAGAGTTGACAGCAGGAGGAGACACGCGGGGCGGCTTCAATAAACACTCCGGTTGCTGGTCTTCTACCGGGGACATGATGTGCCGCGGGGCAGAAAAAGCCGTTCTGATGACAGAGTTTGCGCTGAGTGAATTTAAACTCGCTTCTGCAGTGACGTATGTGTCAGAGGATGTCCGAATGGCCATTCTGCATGTCAATAAAGTCCCATACTTTTCGATGAGGATTTTGATTGGCTGGTGGATTTTTGAGAAGTACTTTTTTTTTTTAAATCTTTTCTGTCCTGCGATCTACACTCATGTCCTTGAAGAAACATACATCAATGCACATGCGTGTTTAAAAACAGGAAGTGCAAATTCTCTGTCATCAGAGAGTTGCTCTCTGCCCTGCGGCACATCAAGTTCCCGGCAGAAAACCACTCCAGACCCGGAGTGTTTATTGAAGCCGCCCCGCATGTCTCCTACTGCTATCAGCTCTGCAGTTCTCGCCCGATAAATACGAGCTCATTCATTAAGGAAGCTGTTTTTTACGTCGCACACACTTCGTATGGAGCCAGCAGCGCCTTTGAAATGCCATGAAAAATGAACAAACTAAAATAAAATTGAATTTTTATGAAATACTAATTATTTTCCAAAGTCACAGGGAGCCACAACAGAAAGATGAAAGAGCCACATGTGGCTCCGGAGCCATGGGTTGCCGACCCCTGGATTAACCCATGTGCGATCTTAAATGACCCCACCTTTACATTGACATGTTCTCCCTACCATGAGAAAGGTGGATAAAGGTAGAGAGGATTTCATGTAATCCATGGACACCAGTGAAGATCACAAATCATTGAAGAAAAAAGGTTCAGAGCACTGTCTAGTGGGTCTAGATGACCCCACTCCCAATGTTAAAGTGCCTAGGATATCACAAGGGTTAAGATTTAAAAAAATAAAAAACCCAGGGAGCACACTACGTCCATGGCCTAAATACTACAGACCCAATCAATACTGGATATCAACTGAAAAAAGAGTCGGCAGGGAGCGATGCGCTCCATTCCCATTTCACCCTTTTCCAGTCACAAAACGACCCACTGTGTGACAAGGAACTGTGATAACCACTGCACTGCACTGACAGAGGAGCAGGAACCCAGAAAGAGAGGCAGTCTCAGCCAGGAATGAGGAAGAGCCAGCTCAGTCCCATTTTTTAGGTGGCCAGGTGCTCATTAGCAGCAACAGGATGTGAGTGACTCCACCTTTGATTAAATTAGCTCATCCTGCCACATTCTAACAAAAAAACATGTTTGAAGTGGCCGATGACACTGGTGGGACACAAGAAAGAAGAGAGGCAGCAGCGGTCACCGTAACACCTGCTGCGGGATGAGATGGAGATGGAGATAGACCCCACATTGTTCAATTCTACGGGGACGTGGATTGCGTTTTGAGGGCAGGGGGTGTTGGGGCGTCCACTCACTGCGTCTCTAAGGAGCAGTCAGGGTTTCGCTGGAGATGAACCTCTAGGTGCTGGGTGGCCTTCTCTCTTGGTCCAAGAAGCATCGACAGGGAGAAGATTTTCACCGCTGAGTGGAGAAGCAGCTACCAGGAAATCATCAGATGTTGCCACTGACATTGAAGCGGTTGGAGAGGACGAAAGCCTTCATGGTCAAAGGCTTTCTTCCTTCGGCAGACTACCTCAGACCAAAGCGGCTTTGGCATAGAGGTCGAGGAAGGTCGTGGCGAGGTGACGGGGTCCCAGTGAACTGTGTCTTGCACAGCCGCTTTCAGAGTAGCAATGTGCCAGCCAGGTCCACTAAAGAATTCAACAACGTTCTCTGACCTCAACTTAGAGAGTTTGTGGATGTCCTTTTTGAGGTTACTGATCTGTATGTCTGCATTTGTTGATGCAGTCACATCAGTGTTGGTCCTGCCACCAGGAGCAGCAGCAGCCACCAGCCATGTTCCCAGTCAGACTAAACACCTCCCCACCACACTGAAAACGGTGCCTGCAGAAAACTGATTTCCCTTTTTGAGACGCTAAATGGTTTGTGTGACGGTGTGGCACCATCAGATGTCGAGGGGGGCCCACACCAGGTTTTATTGTTTGTGTATTGATGTATTTTGTATTTTCTGATTGCTACCTGTGGTGCCGCCTGGCTGGGAATTGAGAGCAACGCCCCGTGGGTGTGGCATCCCACTTAAAGGTGAGCACTGCAGGTGGCGTAAAGAGGGGAGTGACATTGTGTGCTGTATGCTGCGTGGCCCTGCGTGTAGCTTCAGTGTCGAACATTAAAGAAAGATCCTCCTCACCTTGGCTCCTCTGCATCCTTTCTCGGCGGGACCCCGCCACATTTGGTGTCAGAAGTGAGATCGCTGAGGGGCCACAAAAAGGTGAGGACGCAGCGGCGTGGTGGGGACAGTTCCCCGGCAGCTCAGCGCCTTCTCCAGGTACTCCATCCTCTGACGAAGAGGGGGTGGATCCGGGTGGCCTTATCGGAGCGTCAGGCCTGGCCAGGGGCCCGGAAAGAAACACTACGGCGTCCAGATTGGCGTCCAGGATGAGCGGCGGACCTCGCGGGCAGCAGGGGCGGACCGCCGGAGCACGTAGACGGCCGGAGGCGGAACGGGCACACCGCCCGGTTCCACTGTCGCGGATGCAGGGTTTGGAGGCCTGCGCGGAGCTGGACAGGGGGCGGACCGACGTCTACCGGGCCGTCAGGGGAGTGCTCCGGGAGAGGCATCACAACTCGCCTGTAACCTGCTGTCGGCGGCTCCGATCGGCTGAGGTGCTGTCCGGGAGGAGACCAGCGGGGGCGTGTGGCCGACGGAAGGGCCTTAGCCGAGGCTGGGAACGACCGGAGCGGCGCACCGAGGAGCGGGTCGGAGGGATCGCCATCATGGAGCGGCCGCAGCCCATGCAACCATCCGACGGGAGGACGTGGGTGGAGGAGCACGTGCCGGAGGACAGTCCCGCTGATGCCTGCGGACCAACCGGACAGGGCCTCTACATTAGGCTAGGGGCGCCTGCGGAACGGGTTGGTGGATCGGCGTGGGGCTTGCGCAGCGGCGGAGGGCTGGACTGGATCGCCGCACACCGTCGATCCCTCAGAGGAGGGGGATGGTGTGACGGTGTGGCACCATCAGATGACGAGGGGGGGCCACACCAGGTTTTATTGTTTGTGTATTGATGTATTTTGTATTTTCTGATTGCTACCTGTGGTGCCACCTGGACGGGAATTGAGAGCAAAATTTAAGAGGGAGCACTGCAGGTGGTGACACGAGAGGAGTGACAGAGTGCCATGTGCTGCGTGGCCCTGCGTGGTGCTCACCGTGTCTTTAATAAAGACAGATCCTCCTCCCCTTGGCTCCTCTGCATCCTTTCTCGGCGGGACCCCGCCACAGTTTGCCAGAATCTATTTGAAGCCAACCATTACTCTTTCTCCATGACCTCACTGAACTCCTCCCAGGACCAAGTTTTTGCCTCTGACATGGCCTGAGCTGCAGCTTGCTCAAGACTGCAGGTACCTGTCAGCCCCCTCTTGAGTCCCACAAGCCAGCCAGGGTTGGTAGAACTCCTTCTTTAGCTAATTGGCATCCCTTACTTTTGGTGTCCACCACCGGGTTCAGGGATTGCCATAGCCCCCAGAGAGCTTGCGACAACAGCTCTGGTGCCAATCATCCCCCTGCAGGTGCCACCGTTGTTGACCACGTGAGTATTAAAATTCCACAGGAGGACACTGGATCCCCTGGTTGGGGTGCTTTCCTTCACCCCTCCAAGAGACACCAAGAAGGCTGGTACTCTTGAGTGTTTTTCTGCCAGTAGACCAAAACCACATTCCTAGACCATGAAAGGACATGACCCTCTCGTACACTGGGGCAAACTCCAACACTTGGGGGCTGTGCTGGGGGCTCTCTAGTAAGCCCACACCAGCCCGCCCCCTCTCACCAAGAGCAACTCAGGAATTGTACTGAGTCCAACCCGTCTGGAGTGACTGTGTTTCAGAACCTAGACTGTGCATCGAATTGAGCCCATGCGCAGTCATAGGACAGGAGTCCAGCCGTACTGCAGTATTTCTCTGAGATGCTTAAGAGTGTGTGATATATACATATACAAATTGTACTCATCTCTTTTTGTGACAGTACAGACCAAAAGTTTGGACACACCTTCTCATGCGAGAGAATGCCAAGAGTGTGCAAAGCAGTAATCAGAGCAAAAGGTGACTATTTTGAAGAACCTAGAATATGACATATTTTCTGTTGTCTCACACTTTTCTGTTATGTATATCATTCTTCATGTGTCAATTCACAGTTTAGATGCTATCAGTGTGAATCTACAATTTTCATAGTCATGAAAATAAAGAAAACTCCTGAATGAGAAGGTGTATCCAAACTCTTGGTCTGTACTGAATGTTCAATTTGTTTACACTCACACATCCCTCCGCATTTATCCGGATGTGGGACCGGCACAAGATAATACTGGATTGTGTTCCCTTGTGGTTGCATTACATTCATTCACTCAGTCATATCATTACATCTGTTACATCTAACACATGTAATGTTGCTTTCCCATCAATGTATCCATCCATTTGTTCAAACATTCATATTAACACCTAAATGACTATTTTTTCAATATTAAAACATATACATAAATATATTTATTATTATTATTATTATTATTATTAAAATAAAATAATTGTAAACGTTTAAAGCAGAGACTTTAATAAACAATGAGATGTTTTTAGGGGAAACTTGATCACCAGGGGCCTGTTTCAGAAAGGAGGTTAAGTGTAAACTCTGAGTGCGTTAACCCTGAAATCAGGGAAACCCTGGGTTTTCCGTTTCAGAATGGGAGGTTTGTTAAACCAGAGTAAACAGAGTAAGTCAAACCCGTTTCTGAAAGAGAGGTAACTTATACTCGGAGTCAGTGTCCATGGTTACTTATGCTGTGAACCTAACCTGGTCGGGAGCAGGTTTTATTCTCCAAACTCGAAGTTTCTGCCGGTCCCCTCCCCTTTTTAAAGACGAAGCAGTATTTGTCGCTTTAACCTTCATTGCCCAAATTTCCGTCACACAGAGACGGTCTAAGTGACAAGAATGGCTTGTCCTTTTTTGGAGGACCCAATAGACGAGGAGGCTGCATTAATTCGTAGATAATTACATTTACGTCGTGCTAGGATTTTGAGACCTAGACTCGATTTTTTGTCATTTCCCCATACGTTTTTGTTTGAGCATTACCATTTTTCCTTGCAGTCAATTACATATTAAAACAACATTAGATATGTATTGCTATATAGATGTTTCATATGTCAAATATTGTCAACAAAGCCTACATCCATGACATGCTCAAATTTGACCTGATTGAATTATGTTTTCATACTTCATTTTTAGCAGCTGCCATGTTCTTTTAATTCCTGCAGGATTTCATCTATATGAAAATGAAATCAGGGACATTAAATTAGATTAATGTAACAATTACTTTTTGGAAACACAATTTGCTAGTACTGCTTACTTTCTTAATCCCATATAGACCTATACCACTCGATCAATACAAGGGTAGACAAAAGCTTACTTTTAAAAACACAATTCTGTAGCAGCCCATGCAGTGTCTCATGTTCATGCATTCACTACTGCAGTTACGGTAGTGGGACTGTAGGGGGCATGTGTTCTGCTGTGCAAGATTTATAATAAAGAGACATGTGGAGTGAACAGACGTGTGTCTGAGCGCCATAATTTCAATCACATCTACCGACACCGAACCCTGTAAGGCCGGCTACAATTGCATGTATTAATATTAAACTGACCAAAGTTTGCAAGAGGGGAAAGTTAACAAAAAAGTCCTCTAAACATTATCTATGGAGTCCTATACTGTTCATAATTAAATATATAAATATTTAATTAAATAAATAAATATGACCCCATGCAAATACACAATCAACCAATAAATCTCTCATAAATATATAAAAAGATCATGAAATTGTGAAAAACCTGCACACTGGTTTTATATAAGCCATTATATTATTCAATATATTTCATTTTGCTTTAAAAACATGTTCATTATTTTAAAACAGCATTTTAAAATATTCTTTTGTAATCATGTTTAATTTCTCTATCAGAACCTTGGATTTCAAAATCAACATTTTCCAAAGTAGCTTTGTTTTATTTCATGTTGCTGTTTTTCACAATGGCTGATTTATTTCATGAAGAGCTTTTTCAGCAGAATTTTAAAATGCTGTTTTAAAATAATTAACATGTTTTTAAAGCAAACGTTAAGCACTGCATTTGTATCTCATATACAAGTTGTGTTTACCAAAGCAAATTCATAGTGCTTTTATTTTTGGTAAGTCAAAATATAGAAAGGGAACAGTCAAGATTGTCTGATTTAAAATATATATATATATTTTTTAAGTGTAAGAAAAAACAAAGAATGAATGAGCCTTAACCAATAAGTTTCTATTGGGGAAATAAAATGCTGTCTATTTTCAGCATTAATGTAGCTTCTCTAGTGCTTTTATTCAACAGTTCAGGAGCCTGAATGGGGCTTTAAAAATAATGGGTGGGGGACACACACTGATTCTTTCCAGAAACAATAAAGTGTGATGATGAGGCAGCATGACAAAACAAAGAAAAGTTGCTTTAATGTGACAAAAACGAAGGGGCTTTGTTTACATTTCTGCTCTGTTGCACCTTTGCTTCTCACACACGGAAGTAAACTGGTAACGCTGATCACCACAATGTCTTTTTCAGAGCATTGTACACATCCCTCTGATCCATCAGGTCCCTGAACTAGAATCCATTGCTTTGAGGTTCTGCAGAACTTTAGCCCGCTTTGCTAGCATGTTAGCAGATACTAAGCGCATTAGCCTATTAGCTGCTGCCGTGCTTCATTGTCTATCTTATTTATCTGAGCCGCTAAAAAGCACAGCAATCCACGTTTTCACATCTTACTGACAGCAACATGGCTCAGAGTTTCTGTTTGATATCCATTCAAGTAAAAACTAAATAGTTCATGTCTCATAACAACAGAACAAGCTGCCTCTGGCTGAGGTCTGCCTGTTGTCTTGTGCAGTAGAGTTGCTCAAAGAGGCTCAGTGTTCTCTGCTGCCAACTAGCGGTCGGAGGGTGAAGTGGACAACAAGAGATAGAAGCTGAAGGACGCTCAGAAATAATTAAATAAATATCGATCTGGCAGCATTTTGAATCGATACAAGTATTGCCAAATGACGTATTGCGATATACAGTGATCCCTTGCTATAACACGGTTTACTTTTCACGGTTTCGCTACTTCACGGATTTGCATTGTGCATTGTGTTCTGCATTCTGATTGGCTAAAAAGTCACTCCGCTTCTTCTCTACCTGTGCGTCAATAACGTTGCAGTTTAATATGTACACGTACGTAAAACAGCTTGCCAAATTTACATTATGTACGTGCAAATCATCTTGCAACTTCGAGTTTCTCTAAAACCCATAGAATAAAGAGCGACAACAACTGCCTATCACGATGTTCTTCTCCCGAACAAACACAGCTGCACCGCGGGCTTCAAAAGAAGAAAACTGCAGAGCAGAGTCAGGATGCAGCGGCTCAAGAGCAGTGAAATACACCTGAGTCACAATTTTTCCGACTGTACTTTGTATTTAATTCACAATCATTTTAAATTTTCTCCCGTTTAATCCAATTACTCGGGTCGCGGTGGGCGGGGCTAATCTGCAAGATTTTAAGCCTTCTGTTCACATGGATGATTAAAATTATTTTTATTAGACAGTACAGTACAGAAGTTATTTGTTAAAAAAACGTTTCCAAAAGTACTTTTATTTTTGAAACAAATGCTAGAGCCTGTAAAATGGTCTGTTCTTTCTTTTCAATGTATAACAGAGTATTTAATTGTATATTAATTGTTAGAAAAAACAAAGGTTTTTACTTCACGGATTTTGCCTATCACGGGTTCTTTTTGGAACGTAACCCCGCGAAAAAACAAGGGTTTACTGTATTGCAGAATCGATTTTTTCTTACACCCCTAGTTTAAACCTTGTGCTATCCCATGGGGTCAAGGTGAACATTGACGTGTTCTCCCTACCATGAGAAAAGGTGTAGAGGATTTCATGTTATCCATAGACACCAGTGAATCACAAATCATTGAAGAAAAAAAGTTCAGCGCACTGTCTAGTGGGTCTAGATGACCCAACTCCCAATGTTAAAGTGCCTAGGATAGCACAAAGGTTAATAACATTAACATAGAAACCAGCAAGGCACACGTTTCTCACAGCTTTATGTATCACAAAGAAAACTATCCCCCTAAAGTGGAAATCCAAAAATAATATTAGCAGTAATCAATACAGAAATCTCATGTCCTACGATATTAGTTTAGAGATATTTCCGCTTCCCACACACATAATCACTCGGCTTCAGTCTCTCCCTGGTTACAGCTGATTAGTCACATCACCTAGTAGGGGTGGAATGGTGATGGGTTGAGCTGGGTCCTGGCTGATCCATTGGGCTATGGTGGGTATGGGAGGCTGGGGTATGCGGGGCCTGGCGGTCTCCCAGTTGTGGGGTTCAGGTGGCTGGAGGGGGGGCACACTTGAGCATTGAGGCAGGGGGTTCCTTGGTCGGATTCTATTGGGCTGCCAGTGGCTGCCAGCCGGGAACAGTTATGTGGCTGGCTGCTGTGGTGTGGGTTGTGAGGGGGGCTTGTAATTCTGCCCCCCCCCCCCATTTCACATTGTTCCCTCTCTCTTCCCTCTGTTAAATAAAATAAAATATATACTGTTTGGTTAGTTGTTGGATAGAACAAGTTAAAAAAAAAAAAGAAAAAAAGAAGAAGAGGAAGTGCAGTTCTCCATCAGTCCACCAGGGGAGGTGCACCACAATAACTGTCTACTTGATGCTGAGAGAGACAGTGGAGCTGATCTCAGATCAGTTCCTGCTGCAGCTCTGACACTCATCGCCACATCCTCTGATTCCTCCATCACTCTGCTCTCCACCTCTCAGGAATACCGTCCAGTCACAACATCTCTGCAGACCAGCTGCCTGTGATGCTCCTCTCTGCTCCTCCAGGAGGAGCATCAGACTCACCAGCCCCACCTGCAAAGAGCAGCAGGAGCTTCAGTCCTGTTCAGAGCAGCAGCTTCCTGTCATTTTCACCTGTTGCAGCTTCTGCTGCTCTGATTGGCTGACTGTTGTCCTGAAGCCTGTCATCATTCTCCTCAGAGCTTCACTGAGAAGCTGCAGCTTCACAGGAAACTCTGCATCTTTGCTATCAGGCTAACTTTAGGACCAAACATCTAGAAGCAGCAGGACTGACTCCAACCCTCTACTGACCTCAGAGTCTGCAGTTTGGAGTTTGGACTCTCCACCAGATCTTGGAGCTGCTGAACATCTGAAGACTGAAGGTTGTTGTATCTCAGGTCCAGTTCTGTCAGGTGGGATGGGTTGGACTTCAGAGCTGAGACCAGAGCAGCACAGCTGGTCTTTGACAAACTGCAGCGCTCCAATCTGAATCCAGAACAAAGAGTTGAGTTTAAAGACAAAGTTCATGTTTTTCATCCTTCACTTCTTCTAAAGAGTTCATAACTGAAGAAGATCAGAAAGTTTAGAAAAAGTCCAAAGATGTGAAGCAACAGCAGCAGATCAGAAGAGTCCAGCAGAAGCAGAGAAGAAGAACATTCAGGAACATTCAGGACAACATGCAGCTGCTTCAGGAAGGAAGTCCAGGGGCCTCATTTATAAAACTTTGCGTAGGATTTGCGTCAGAAGTGGCGTACGGATGAAACTTAGGACGTGCGTACGCACAGAAATATTCGGATTTATAAAACCGTGCGCACGCACATCATACGCATCTTTCCCTTAATAAATCACAACCGATTCTAAATGCAGCGCAGCTTTTGCGGTTTCATGACACGCCCATAGTTGCCCATAAATAGTCAGTGAAACGCCCACAAATCAATATTCATTGATTGCGAAACCATGGCAAACACAGAGAGGAAATCAAAAAAACGTAACTTCACTCAATGTGAAGTAGAAGTTATCGTTGGCGAGGTGGAAAAGAGGAGAAAACTGTTGTTTGGAGGGCACAGTGTGGCCATTACTAATGCCAAAAAGGCACGTGAGCGGCAAACGGTGGCAGACGCCGTAAATCATTGCTGTAGCCGCAGAGGCTACAGCGCTCCATCGGGGGGGGGGGTGACCGGAGCGCCAGATGCATGCACCGGGTGACACGCGTGGTTCCTCCGAGTGCTTCTCTTTAACGCCAGGCCCAAAAGCCCGCAGAGGTCCAACAGGACGGCTCGAGGAAGTGGGAACCGGCTCATAAGCCACTTGTCCTCGTTTTCCAGCAAGTCTTCTTGCTGCCTAAAGATGCGTTCACTCCGAATTCTTCCATTTGCCACATCTTCTAAGAGCGCAAGATCAGCAATTGTGCGTAATTACGCATTGTGATGGAGCATTTTATTTCATTCCATTTAATTACATCTGACAAGCTACAGATGTCGGTAATAATCCACGTGGAGATGGGAAATTGTTCCACGCAAATGTAATTTCTTGTTGCTTTCTGAATGGTTGAGACATACGCCATACATTGTTTTATCAAGAATAAAACAAACTAAAGGCATATGCATGAATAACATAATTCCGTAGCTTATGAAGAAATGTTTTAATATGAAAACAACTTTCCCCAGTGGACAATTAGTACGTCTGTCCGTCCGTCTGTCCGTTCGCCCGCACCTATATCCGCTCCGCCAGATGGACACACTGACGAGAATATCAGTTTTGTACATTATTTTGTTCTGTTAACTATATTATTTATGAGGATGAATTGCACTACATGCCAATATTGAAGAACATATATAACTTTTCTTTCTGCAAATAAGTGTTCATTTGAATTTCTGTTCTTATTTTCGTTTGATCTTTTTTGTTTGTTTGACTGCTGATCGATCAAACGGGTATTCGTGTAGCTGTTAATTGTAAGACTTGCTTTGTGAAGTCTTCATGTTATTTATGAGAGGCAGTATTGTCATTTTCACTTTCACGTGTTTCTTCCATCTGCCGACGGTGTCGCCGTTTCTCATTTCACCCGTTTTTGTGCGTACGCCTGGGTCAGAGCTTGCGTGAAGGACCGCACATTTTCCCGTCAAGTTTGCTTTTTATAAATCTCAACTATTGCGTAGAGAGTGGCGTACGCCTTCTTTTGTGCCTACGCAACATTTATAAATGAGGCCCCAGATGAGAGAAAGTCAATCATCAGTCTGTGGCTGCATCCAAACCAACTGATGTTTTTGCCCCAACAGCAGAAAAAGTCCACTTCCTCTTTCTACTCAGCTCTTCTCCTAACAGCACCGAATCATGGGAGAATTTCAGCAGCAGGATGCTGGAAAGTCTTCATCCCAGTTTTCAGGAGATGATCTTCCAGTCCTTCTCTGCTGCAGCCTTTCAAGCCAGAGACTTTCAGCTCCAACAGATGTGGGTCAAAACAACTTTTTCATCATATTGATCTGAACACAACTGAAACATGGAGTCTGACCTCAGAGTCTGCAGTCTGCAGTCTTGACTCTCCAGAAAACCACACAGATGAAGAAATCCTGAATCCTGCAGGTCATTCCAACTCAGGTTCAGTTCTGTCAGGTTGGACGGGTTTTTCTTCATAGCTGAGACCAGAGCTTCACAGCTGATCTTTGACAAACTGCAGTCTATCAACCTAAAATCAGACAGAAACTTTTTGGAGATGGACTTTTTGTCCATTTAAATCTGCACTTCCGTTATAGATTTATGTTTTCTTTCAAAGTACTGAAGGAATTTATTTTTTTGTGGTTCTCATTTCTCCTAGGCTTTTATCTTATCTTTATTTCATTGAAGGTTTTCTTTCTGGTTTACTGTGTGTGGGTTTCAGTCATTTCAATTAAAAGGAACTTCCTGATAATTGCATATGTAAAGAGGTTTCAGGAATGCAGCTCCAACCTCCAACCCCTTTCAGGAGAAAATGGTCTTTGATCTTCTGAGGCCATTTGGTTGTAGATCTGACATGGACCAGAATTAAATTATCTCCAGGATTCAATTCTAATCATGGGAAACCCTGAAGGTGCCAACTCGCATGAGAAGGACAAAGGGTTGGGACTGACTGCCTGCGGAGACGGATCCGGGCGACTGTGCTGGACCCCCATGGGGACACCGTTGGTGGTCGGACAGTGATCCGTCTTTGAAATAACCCCCCTGGACGTTTGAAGCAGGAAGCCAGGACCAAATGCTGTAATTCCAAATATGGACTGACGGAAGTAGGCAGGCTCCCTGCCAGCCAATCCGAGCGTCCAGAAGAGGAGTCTGGACGCCATGCTGTGTTAAGTAGGAGGAGGCTGAAACCGAGATGTTAAAACAGCTGGACGGAGGAACTTTCGGTGTTCTCAACAGGCTGGCATGTTAAGACGTTGGTAATTTTGGCGCTGTGCAAGCTCTGAAACTTTGAGAACCCAGATGATCTGTTTTGTTTTGTTTTACTCTGTTTTTAGAAATATTGTTAGGGAATAAATTTGTTAAATTTTATCCAGTGGAATCCCGTGGTTTCTTCCCCTCGACTTTTTTGAACACGCAAGGAAAGTAATCTTAAAGCGACAGAATATATTTTCAGCAGTACACAGTGAACATGAACTTCTACTAGATACAAACACCTGGATGGACTTGGGTTCTTCTGTTCAGTCCGGTGTAAAAACACAGGATAACATTTGTAACCATCAGATAAGGAAAAAACAGGATTTTTAACTCAAGCAGAATGTTGTTTTCTTTTTACTTCTATGCAACAGTCCTCTGCTGTTTCCTCTGCACTGACATCTATCTCAGTGTTTTTCAACCTTTTTTGAGCCACGGCACACTTTAACCTTGACAAAAATCCCGCGGCACACCAGCATCCAAAAAAAAAGATAAATAAAAAAAAAGAAAAAGCTCATAGTCTGTATTGATCTACAGCCGCTCTGCAATCTCACATGCATTTTGTCATAATTGTTGCAGAAAAAGCTCGAAGCTGCAGCTGTTTTTTTCTAAAAGATGTATTAAAAATTAAGTCAAAAGATTCAAAAACTGTTTGATGTGTGTTCGTTGTTTTAAGACGTTAAGAGGAGAGACTCATTGTGCGCTAAGACAGTCACTTTAATGCATCATGGGAGATGTAGTGCCGATAATCCGCCGACCGCAGAAAGACCAGCGTCTTTGAGCTTCATGGTTTTGTTCACTTGTTCCACAGTCTGATACCAGATTCTGTGGAAAGCTACACCGCTAAAGACGAGCTTTAGCTGGTATTTTTGTTGGAACTGAGAGACTTTACAAGCTAAATCGAAACAAGGAAGTGAAGACTTTAAGCACTTCTGATTGGTCAGACTGATGGCATGTGATTAAGCCTTCAAGAATGATTGGTGGAGACAGTTAAAGGGGCGGGACTTTTCCTTACACAGTTATAGCTGCAGCTAAATCGCGGTATCACGTTATTCTTATCAAAATGTCTTTAATAGAATCATATAAACACAAAGAAAAAACAATTTTATGATATTTCATATTCTTAACTTCTCAGTGTTTTTATCAGGGCCTGTTTGGATGAACAAAGAGCTGATTTCCTGGAGATGGTAATTGCTTTTAGATCAGTTAATGAGGGCAATTTCTCACGGCACACTTGACCAGTGTGCCGCGGCACACTGGTTGAAAAACACTGATCTATCTGACACTTTCTCCTGAAACAGAGAAAAACAGACAGAACTTGTTGTAGAGAATCAACATTTGGATGAAACCTGACCTGAGAGTCTCCAGTTTACAGTGTCGACTCTTTAGTCCACCTGACAGCAGCTTCACTCCTGAATCCTGCAGGTTGTTGTAACTCAGGTCCAGAACTCTGAGTCTGGAAGACTGAGAGCTGAGAACTGACGACAGAGCTATGCAGCTTCTGTCTGACAGATTACAGCGACTCAGTCTGGAAAAACAAAGACAGACAGCAGTTATTGAAACTTTCATGTTTCCACTCAGATTCCTTTGTTCACTGAAGGTGATTTTCTTGAGAGTTCTTACAGAGCTTTGTTGGAGGCTTTGATCACTGGCAGCAGCCTCAGAAGAGCCTCCTCTGAAGCAGAGTATTTCTGCAAGTCAAACTCTTCCAGATCTTCTTCTGATGACAGTAAGATGAAGGCCAGAGCAGACCACTGAGCAGGAGACAGTTTATCTGTGGAGAGACGTCTTGACCTCTGAGCAGGAGACAGTTTCTCTGTAGAGAGGCAATCTGACCTCAGGAACTGTTGGATCTCCTCCACTAAAGAACCATCATTCAGTTCATTCAGACAGTGGAACAGGTTGATGCTTTTCTCTGCAGACAGATCCTCACTGATCTTCTCCTTGATGAACTGGACTGTTTCCTGATTGGTCTGTGAGCTACTTCCTGTCTGAGTCAACAGACCTCGTAGAAGATTCTGATTGGTCTGTAAGCTACTTCCTGTCTGAGTCAGCAGACCTTGCAGGAGACCCTGGCTGGTCTGTAAGCTACTTCCTGTCTGAGTCAGCAGACCTTGTAGGAGATTCTGATTGGTCCGCAGTGAAAGACCCAGGAGGAAGCGGAGGAACAAGTCCAGGTGTCCGTTTGGACTCTCTAAGGCTTTCTCCACAGCACTCTGGTACAACTGGTCAAAGCTCTTTGGAAAAGAAAACCAAGACCTTTTCTGTTGTTCTTCCTCCATGAGGTTGAGTCCAGAGGTGATGAAGGTCAGGTGGACATGAAGAGCAGCCAGAAACTCCTGAACACTCAGATGGATGAAGCAGAAGACCTTGTCCTGGTACAGGCCTCTCTCCTCTCTAAAGACCTGTGTGAACACTCCTGAGTACACTGAGGCTGCTCTAATATCGATGCCACACTCTGTCAGGTCGAATTCATAGAAGATCAGGTTTCCTTTCTGCAGCTGCTCAAAAGCCAGTTTTCCCAGAGACTCCATCATCTTCCTGCTCTCTGGACTCCAGTGAGGATCTGTCTCAGCTCCTCCATCATACTTGACCTTCTTGACTTTGGCCTGAACCACCAGGAAGTGGATGTACATCTCAGTCAGGCTCTTGGGCAGCTCTACTCCCTCTCTGCTCTTCAGCAGATCCTCCAGAACTGTAGCAGTGATCCAGCAGAAGACTGGGATGTGGCACATGATGTGGAGGCTTCTGGATCTCTGGATGTGGGAGATGATCCTGCTGGCCTGCTCTTCATCTCTGAATCTTTTCCTGAAGTACTCCTCCTTCTGTGGATCATTGAACCCTCTGACCTCTGTCACTATGTCAACACACTTAGCAGGGATCTGATTGGCTGCTGCAGGTCGTGTGGTTATCCAGAGGCGAGCAGAGGGAAGCAGGTTCCCCCTGATGAGGTTTGTCAGCAGATTAGCCAATGAGGTGGACTTTCTAGGGTCATTTAGGATCTGAGTCTTGTGGAAGTCCAGAGGAAGTCGACACTCATCCAGACCATCAAAGATAAAGAGGACCTGGAAATGTTTGAAGCTGCAGATTCCTGCTTGTTTGGTTTCAGGGAAGAAGTGATGGACAAGTTCCACCAAGCTGAACTTCTCCTCTTTCAGCACATTCAGCTCTCTGAAAGTGAATGGAAATGTGAAGTGGAGGTTCTGGTTGGCTTTACCTTCAGCCCAGTCCAGAGTGAACTTCTGAGTTAAGACTGTTTTCCCGATGCCAGCCACTCCCTTAGTCATCACGGTTCTGATTGGTTCTTGTCTTCCAGCTGGGAGTTGGAAGAGCTCTTCTTGTCTGATGCTTTTTTCTGCTCTGTCTGCTTTCCTGGATGCTGCTTCAATCTGTCTGACCTCATGTTCTTCATTCAGCTCTCCTCTTCCTCCCTCTGTGATGAAGAGCTCTGTGTAGATCTCATTCAGAAGGGTTGGGTTTCCTGCTTTAGTCATCCCCTCAAACAAACACTGGAACTTCTTCTTCAGACCAGATTGGACTTCATGTCGACAAACTGCAGCAGAAGATCCTGAATGAAGACAACAAACAGTAAATCAACTCTCTGCAGCCCTGAATGATTAGGGTTTGAATCCCTGTGGTTCCATGTGTTGAGACATCAGTAAATCTTCATTTCTCAGCAGCTGAAACCTTCAGAGAAATCCTCTTACTGCTCTGCAGTCCATCAGCCAGCTCCTCCTGCTTCATTATCCTCAGGAAGTTCACTGTGATCTTCATCAGTGACTCTCTGCTGCTCCTCTGCTCTTCATCTTCATCCTCCAGCTCCACCTCTTCCTCCCTGTGACTCAGAAGCTTCTGGATCTTCTTCAGTTCCTTCTTCATGAAAGTGACAATGTTGTCCTCCAGCAGCTGCAACAGAATTCCAGATGAATGAGCCAATCAGGGTGAAGTCATGGAGCCAAACATCAGCTCCATGTTGGACACACTGACAGTCCACTGGTGTCCAAAGTGCAGCATGGAGACGACTGTGGACAGAAGATGGAAAAGTAGTTGTTGTTCATGTACAAACCAGAAAGATGGAGTCCAGCTGTGTTTGATGCTGCTGGACAGACGGACCACTGGGAGTCTCTGAGCTCTGCTGGTCCAGTCTGTGGGGAATCAGCAACAATCAGATTCTACTGGACCCACTGGTGTCCAGCAAACACTCAGTAGAATCTACTAGATCTATTCTGTGTTTGTGGAGAAGCTGCAACACTCACTGCTGCACACAGTGAGATGATGATGATACAAGATAATGATGATGATTATGCTGATGCTGATGATGATTTAAATTCAATAAGATGACCCTTTGTCTGGTCACTCCGAAGGACACACAGCTGGTTTCAGATCCAGATCCAGTTCTGAGTCTGTGATGAATCCTGAGTGAGATTCTTTCATAATGGTGTTTGAGTTACAGTCAACTGGGTCATTGATTCTCATTTAGACCAGAAGAAAATGAAGAAGTTAATGTTTGAGTTTGTTGATGAGATACTAAGAAAAACTTTCTATTTAGAATTTTATTGGTGAACAACCATTCTGCATCCATATTTTATATTACTTTCTCTGGTTAATTATCGTAAGAATAACTATATGAAAGACCTTCATTAAAATATTTGATTAAACTTTCTTTTCTGATCCAAAAAAATGTTCAAATTTGTTCAAAAACATGAACAGATTTATTTCTGTGTAAAGTTTCTCTAACATTTCTGCTCTCAAAGACTCACAGATCTTCTCTGATCTTTTTCAGACTCAGATCAAAGCTCTGCTTTCTGTTTGAGATTCTGAACTGTCAGTTGTGGCTTTTCTTCACCATATTTCTTGGAGGGTTCCTGAGCTCCAGAGGACACTTGGACTTGCTCTGATTTTAGTCTTTGAAACCATTTGGAGAAGAAGAACAGAAATGACAGAAAGTGGGAGGAGCCAACACGTCAGTCACAAATGAAAATTCCTCATTGACCTTCAGACGTTGTGCTTTGGTTGAGAAGTAAACCTCAGCTCTGCAATGATGTAGAAATCCCAGAGAATCATTTCACTTGGAATGAATTCTGTTCACTCAGAGACCTGAAGGACTTCAAACCATCAAATGATGATGACATCATGGCTGATATTTGGGATTTGTAGCTAAATGTACTGTTTGGGTTTCTCTTCAACAATCAAATCCCATCTAAACACAGTCTGTGGAAAAAGATACATCAACAGATTCAGATTCAACAGTTCACTAGAAACTGGTTCTTACTGTGAGTCTGAAGGTCTTTGTTTTCGTCTTCTGAAGGCTGGAGGATGACCTTTGAACCGGTCACTCTTCCTTGACTCACAGCTGGAGGCTGCAGACTGGACTCTCTGTGTGTCATGTTGACCTCTGCAAACATAAAACCATCAGAGTGTTGGAGGATCTGCTTCTTCATGAACAGCTGATGGACTTTGACATGAACACAGACTGAGCTGTTTAGTCTGGAATAACATGACATGTTTGGATCAACAGTTTCCAGTTGGAGGGAAAAGGTTTCAGCATTTTCTGTCAGTCAATCCAGACTTTTTTCTAGAAAAGCTGATTCCAATTCTCCATGTAGAAATGTAGAAATTCTGAGAGCAGAAAGTCAAACTAGAACAATGTGATGTTTGGAAAGCATGAAAATCTGAATCCTAGGAGTCTGCAGTGATTCTTCTCATTAGACTGGAGCTGCTGTCAGTCAGAGTCAGCAGTCGACATGTTTTCTTCTCCAACATCTCTGATGTCTCTCAGAGACTCTCAGAAGACTCAACTGAAAAGATCTCATCACACACATGATGCTCCAAGTGAGTCTGATCAGAGAGATCCAGAACTGAACCAGACCTCAAGTCCTTCATCTGAAAACTGTTGATCATCTCAACTAGAATCCAGCCTCCTTTAACTCTGAAAAACACTCACTGTTCCACTCCTGAACTGAAGTCCTTGAAGTTAGGATTTTCATCCTCTAAGTTGTCAGTCCTGCAGGACCACCAGCTTGATTCAGATCCAGAGTCAGAGTCGTTTTCAAGGCTTTGTTGGGTCCTGATGGAAAAACATTGTTTTACAAAAACAGATTTTCTTCCATTGTGGAGGGTCATCCGATTATTTTCCATGTTGAGCAATTTAACTCAGATTATAAACAGATGGATCAAGAAGTAGACAGTTTGTTAAAAAAAAGCCCCCTAGTGACAACTGCATGAAACTAAATAAATAGTTGGAGAACGCTTCCAGTTCATCAATTACTGTCCATCTGTTGAATCCAGAACATGTTTTAGAAAAACACCTACTGTTCCACTCCTGAACTGCTGTCTTTGAAGGTTATAGGTAAATCCTTTAACATGTCACTCCTGAAGGACCCAAAGCTTGATTCAGATCCAGGTTCAGGTTGGTTCCTGTGAAGAATGAAGGTTGCTGGTGTGAGTCCTGAGCTGTGACATGGAGAAGATCATGGACAGTGTGAAATCTTCATCTCACCTCTGAGCTTTGCTATGGTTGTCATGGTTACCATCTCTGCTTTTAGAGGGAGGGGCTCCCTCCTGTGGTTTCTCACACTGATCCATGCTGCTGGATTCACTGGATCCACATCAGCTCACACACACCTTCCACCTTCACCTGCAGAGGAAATGTCTTCTTAAGTTCTGACAGACATCCTGATTGTTATCAGATGAGGGTCTGAGGTCTGTACTCTGGTATCAAAACAACAAACTTCCTGTTTCTACAATCCAGGAAGCATGAAGCCCAACAAGAAAAACAGACAGAAATCAAAGAATGAAATTAAAAGTGAGAAAGATGTTGATTCTACCTCCCAAAGCTCCAACAGAGACTTTCTCATGAACTTTGACTTCCACACATGTTTGGATGGAGGAGAACAGGAAGATTTGGAGTCAGAACAGGGGAGTATTCCAGAAAGCAGGTTATGCTAGCTCCCACGATAAGTGTGAAGCTAAGGAAGTTGATAACCTCAGCTTTCGGTTCCAGAAATGGAGGTATGTTTCAGGGTAGGTCAAGTTACCATGGCAACTCATGCTCTGAACATAACCTGGTCCGGAGCAGGTTTAGTTGAAGGTTAGTTTGTTTACAGAGAGGTGAAGCAGCCAAGTGTGTCCATTTGAAGATGATTTAGTGGATGAAAAGGCTCAGATAATACTTTTTCCACCATGAGAGGGTGATAAGACCACATATGGATGTTGGAAAGATAAACTTTTTTACGTTGATCTAACTTAATTATTTGCTTCAGTTAAGATAAATCATTTTTTTGTTAGATCACCTTAAAAATAACACGTAGTTTTCAGACAATTATTTTCCTTTCGTTCAAATTAATTCAATTAAGTAGGTGTAACTTTGATGCTGCTGTTTGATCGGCACCGCGAGGGATTCTGGGATATCATTCCCTTTGCCTGTCTGGACGGATTTGGGTTTAAGTGTGGGTTTTTGACAAAATGTGTTTAGTTGTATAGCTGTTTTACTGTGTTTCACCATGTTTTGCCGAGCTATTTTGTCCTAATATGCTTACGGCTCTGCACCATGAGTGAGAGTGAAGGAGAGGATGATGAGTTTATATAGCACCCCTACCATTTAAAATTGTTATGATGGTGATGAATAATTCTTTAATGAATTTTTGCACGCCGTGCATTTTTTCCCGTTCTTTTTATTGTTATAAAAATGAGCATATCTGCCGGCTCAAACTTAAACATATGAAAGTTCAAGAAATATAAGTAATTAAGATGGAAAAAAGATTAATGGAGTAATGTGACATTTAGTTAGATAAAAACGTAAATTTGAGTTGTATAAACAATTATTGAGTTTGAATATATTTAACTAAATTATTTAAATTGTTTTTCAGCCGTGTTACTTTTTTGATGGACTTATAATCTTTATCCGCCGTCATTAAAATCTCAGACTCCGTCTCACTTCCGTCTCAAGTGTCGCGCTTTCTTTTTTTTCTCTCCACGCGTTCTGGTGACTCCAAAAATCGGCGATCTATTGAGAATGTCTTTATGTACCGTGCATTAACCCAGGGTTACCAAGTCAAGCGTAATTACGACAACTCATATCTTGTCTTTTGGAACCGACATACCCAGAGTAAGCAAGTTCAGGCGGATTTCAGCCAGAGTTCAGGCTTAAAGTCAGGCTAGTTTAAACATGCTTCCTGGAATACCCCATGAAACCTTTGAGCTCCAGAGCTTCATGATGGTTTGTGTTTCAGACAGAAACTCTTTCTTCTGTCTGGGTTCTGGAAAGTTCTGACAGGAAGCAGCACTCAGCTGATCTAAACCACTTTGATTCCTAAGACAACAGTTTGATTCCAGGAAATAGTTAGAAAAAACAGAACAAGCATCAGTTGACTGTTGTTGACTTGATGAAGAAGAGTCTTCCATGTTGTTGATCAGTACTAAACAATGAGGAATCTTTGGAAACAGAAAAGTGATGAGAGTTTGCAGAGAAAGAAGAAGATCTTTTCCAAACATTCAGAAACAAACAGTCAAGTTAGTGAAGACAAAGTTCCAGAAACAAACTCACTTCAGTTTCTTCAAAGAGATAAAGTAGAGTAGAAGAAGAGTCTCTACTCACCGTGTCAACGCAGTTGCTGCACCGATCACTGATTCATTGTCCTTCCAAACGTGCATGAACTCTGCTTATTTATCGTCAACTGACACTGAAGCAGAAACTCCTGATGGAGCTGAAGGGAGGGGCCTGACTATTTCCTGGAAACAGCTCCTTCTGATCATCAGTCAGACTCAGAGCAACAGAGAGTTTGTTAACATGCAGTTCAGGAAAATCTCTGACAGTGAAGCTGAGAAGCTTTTCTTTCCATGTCTGTTAGAATCACAACGTTTCAAATCCACAGGAGCAGATTGAAGTCTGAATGTGAACAAGTCAGAACAGCAGTTTGAGGAAGATTTGGTAAACTGAAAGAATGTAGATCTTCCAGATCTGTCAGAGACACCGGAAAACTGGGACTAATTCCAACAGTGAAGAAAGATGTGTGGAGCAGAAAAAACACTTTAGTTTGACACTTTGATCAACGCCATGGTACCAGCCCCCCCCAGACCAGAGCCCTCCACTCCCTTCAGCATTTTGGCCTCACAGGCTTCCATCCCCTTTCAAAAGAGTCTGAACCAAAGCTGAACCTGAGAGCAGCTACGACTGAAAGAATGTGGATCTTCCAGATGATATGCGGGACTTTTTCTCTGCTGTTGAAGGAGGAACTGCTTTTGTTTGGAAAAATGTTCTGCAGCAGAACCACATTCCTGAAGGATGTCTTTGTTCCTCAGTAACAGGGCATGTTTGAACGGCTGTAGATTCTGCAGAAGATCAATGGCTACGTTCACACTGCAGGCTGAAACGACCCAATTCCGATCTTTTTGCCCCTATGCGACCCAATTCCGATCTTTCATGACAGTCTGAATGACACAGATCCGATCTTTTCAATTGCGACCCAGGCCACTTGGGTTTGCCGTCCTGAATCCGAAACGTAGCCGATCTTTTCACTTGCGACCGCCGTCTGACCGGCCAGGCCACCTAAATCCGAATCGTACGTCATCGATACGCAACAAACGTCATCATTCTGCGTTGAAATAGGTGGGAACGAGACCACGGCGGACGATGCTGCAGAGACCCGTCAGTGGAAGGGAAGCAAAGTCACGGATTGGATTAATATTTGGGGTTACAGCACTATTCAGGCCAAACTCCAGGGCTCTTATCGCAACCGGGCGGTTTTTGAAAAAAATTACCAGCTAAATGGCCGAGCGTGGTGTTGCACATTTCTCGCAAGTACTTTTTTTTCTTTCTCCCCTTCCCGACCGTGGTCAGAAGCGCGGGGGACCCAAGGCGGATCCTCCTCCTCCTCCCTGGTCTGACCTTTAGATTCTCCAGGATTCTCCGGAATGGGTTAATAAAGAGTCCATAGCATTTATTCTGGGGGAAACCTTCTTTTATTACCGTTGTCCTTCCTCCGTAACACACAACATGAATGCACGCACACACTGCCGCCCCCCCATTCTCTCCCGCTGCACGCGCTCTTTTCTTGTCCCTTACACAAACGCGCGCGTGGGCCCAATACATTTCACAACAGTGGTTACAGACGATCCCACCTCCAATGTCTTTTTAAAAATGGGAAGATTGTTATTGTGCTGCTCCTTTGTGAAAATAAATGTATTAATGAAAGAAGAGCTCTGCTGTTGACAACACTGTTGTTGACATCCACGTTAACGTAAGCTACTTCCGCAAACAACGAGTGACGTCATTCGACATTGAGTACTCTTCTGCGCATGCGGGTCAACTCTGGGTCGTTTCACGGTCACACTGTAGATCACAAAAGTTTGGATTTACTTGGAAATGTGAACGGTCTAGCAAACAATTCGGATTTTTTCAAAAAATCGGAATTGAGCATTAAGCCCTGCAGTGTGAACGTAGCCAATGTTTCCTGCAGCTGGATTGAAGGATTGCTGCCCCCTGGTGGACAGGAACTAGGTGGTGCAGTTGCTCCATCTGACCTTTGACCTCCAAAAACATCAACTCAAAGACAGAGGGGAAACTGCCCAAAAACGTCACCAACTCTGACTTGAAAGCTGTGAAACAGCATTAGTTTTCATTGCTATACTGACGATACGTATGTATTGTATTTATCCATTAAACCTGACCATAATGACAATATAGAGAAACTGAATGCCTGCATCAGAGACATCAAGACCTGGATGACAATTAATTACCTCCTCTTGAACCCAGAAAAAACTGAGGTCATTATACTTGGTCCTAAAAACCTCAGAGATGCTCTGTCTGCTCAGATAGTCTCCCTGGATGGCATAAGTATAGCCCCCAATTCCACAGTTAGAAACCTTGGGGTTTTATTTGACCAGGATTTATCATTTAAGGCTCACATATTTCAGGCGTGTAGAACTGCCTTTTTTCACCTGCGGAATATTGCTAAGATCAGAAATATACTTTCTAAAAGTGATGCTAAAAACCTCATCCATTCGTTTGTTACGTCTAGACTGGATGACTGTAACTCTTTGTTAGCAGCGTGTCCTAAGAGTTCCTTAAGAAGTCTCCAGCTTGTTCAGAATGTAGCAGCAAGATTGTTAGCAGGAACTAGCAGAAGAGATCACATCACTCCTGTGTTAGTTTCACTTCACTGGCTCCGAGGATTTTGCCCAGGATTTCAAAATCCTCCTGTTAACCTATAAGGCCTTACGTAGTATGGCCCCATACTATATCAAAGACCTCATTGTGCCTTATCATCCAAACAGAACACTTTGCTCCCAAAATTCAGGACTGCTTGTGGTTCCTAGAATTAGTAAAAGTACGGTTGGAGGTACAGCGTTTAGCCACCAAGCCCCTGTCTTATGGAATAAACTCCCAGCTCATGTAAGAGAGGCCGATTCAGTTTCTACATTCAAAGTTAGACTGAAAACATTCGTCTTAGGACAGGCTTATTGTCAGACTTGTACTGATCAGAGAATTTTTCACTTAATGTTAATGTGTTGAAATTAAACTTAATAACAATAACAATTAGTTGTTAGCAGGCTGCCAGTAATTTTGAAGTTGGGGAAACTATGGTGCTCTGGGGTTCTGTCCTCTATTCTCATCTGCTTCTACTCTCCCTCTCTCCTCTATTCTTGATCATTATTTATCATTTAGTTCTCCATGCCTCTGTTTGGTGCAGTGTGATTCATGTACTGTCCCTCTTTCCCTCTCCCCTCCTGGGGTGCTTCCAGATTCCAGTTGGCTCTTCTGTGCTCCTGTCCCTGACCGAGTACCTCATCTCTGCTCCTACACCTGGCTGTGGTTCCTGCCCCCGGCTCGACTCGCGCCTTTGACTGTCCCCCCAACTTCATCTGGATGAAGCTCGTCTGCTGGACTTTAACTATGTAGTTGTAGAGTTAGATAAGTTAATTATTCTCTATGAGTTTTGGTACATTGCCTCTCCGTCCTGGGGGAAGACCCCTCCTTTATATAGGAACCCTTGAGGTTTCTTTGTTTTTTTCCGTTTTTTTTAGGAGTTTTTCTTTACCGCAGAGGAGTGTGTGAAGGGCAGGGATGCCAGTTTAGTTTAGTCTGTTTAGTTCGTTCAGTTTAGTTTTTTCCTATTGAATTCTATGTATTCATGATCCTGTTTGATTTTATGTTTTACTTTTTCAATTACCGATATGAGGCCATCGAGATGACTGTTGTTGTGAATTTGGGCTGTACAAATAAAATGAATTGATTGTTGCTGTTAAATGTTGAAAACATAAAGACAAAAGTTAAGCTCCTCCCACTCACTAACAAACCAACAATCAGGCAGGTTTGTTCTTTAAAAAAAAAACTTTTCTAAATGAAAACTAGAATTTCATATCCAATCCAAAGAGGATTTGATGAAATGTTCTGTGGTTTTGGTGTCAGAGGTCATTTTTTGGTGATCACACTGCTGTTGCTGCCTGACAGCATCTGTGTTCAGAGCTGTCCTAGGAAGCAGAGTCCAGCCTCTTCCTCATGCTGGAACCAGAACAGCTTCAGAAACTCAGAAGCTCCTCTAAAGGAAGGAAGGAGCAGGTTGGTGTTGATGAAACCAGCAATCCTCTACATTCCTGGATGCTCATCAGGCTCCAACTGGAGGATTGACTTTGACAGCCAAAGGTTTCTGTATGGAACATCAGGTTCCCATTCTAGACCTTCCTCTAGAGAACGTCCTGTTCTGAAGAACGGCTTTCCACGAGTTTCAGCAGCAGGAATCCTCTGGTTTCCATCATCCTGAGAAGATTCTGAAGAACAGACTTTGGACAGCCGATAACATGACAGAGATTTCTGCCACAGGCTAATTCCTGCCTTGACTGGATCAAATGTTTCCTCTGAAGGTTGGAGTTCAGACCAACATGTTTCTACTGAACCATGAGAGTCATTCGTCTGAAATTCAACTCAAGCTCTGAGCAGCAGACCAGCCTCTTTCCTCGGCTGCTCTTAGACTCCAGGAAAGAAGCTTTAAGTCTGCAGAAGAAGTCCATGAAGACGAAAGTCGCTCCATGGAGGCAGAGCTTTTCTTCAGCTCCACGTCAAACCGCTTGAAGATCCTCATCCTCATCCGGTCATCATCTTCATCCTTCTTGCAGCTGAAGAACATGATCTTCCAGATGTTTTTTCCTGCACGTTTGACAGCGTTTTCTTTCCTTCTTCCTGGAATGGACAGATTTTGCTTCATCTTCTAGTTATTTTAGGGCCTCCTCTTAAACTGATGAGGACTCTGCAACTCCTGAAACAACAGCAGCAGCCATGAACTTGGACAATCATCCTGATGAAGCTCCACCCTCTGACCTTCATGAACTACAGTCATCTCCAGGCTCCGCCCCCAGTCTGCCAGAGACACAGAAAGTGGTCTGAGAAGGAAGCAGTTCTGAAGCTCTGCAGCTCACGGTGCAGAGAAGGACTCATGAGGAGGACCAGGTGCACGGCTCTGATGTTAGTGAACGTCTCCACCGTTTGGTTGATGAGGCAGTTAAAGGGTTAAGCGCAGAAACCCAGGTGTCCTGCATGAGCCATAATGAGTGTTCTGCTGCTCTGATTGCAAAGTGCAACAGTGAGGAAGACAGGATGACTTGAACAAAGATGAATCCTTGGATGAAAAAAAGCCGTTTGGAGATGGAACTTTTCTAGGAAACAACATTTTAATCCAATCCAAAGAAAAACTTTGGAATGGACAAATTGATCAGATAGAATCTGTTTGACAAATGAAGCTGTTTGGAGGTTTGGAGTAAGAGATAATTACACCTTTAAATTGAAGGAAGCAGTTTAAAGTGATAAGTTAATGGATTAGTCATTAATATAAAACATTTTAAAGTTTGATCTGAAAATGTTAAAAAAAAAGTGCTTATAGTAGCAGTGTTTGTTCGTACGCTAGATCCTGCAGTTGTTCCTCTGTTGTTGCTTTTTTTTCTTCCTTAAGTCAAATGTAATTTAAATTTTTTTTTTATTTTAAATCTTTTTAGGATTAAAGAACAGACGGCTGCTTTTATAAAGCTCCGGGGAGACAATGATAATTTGTTCACTGGTGCCAAATTTTCGGCGGGTGTGGCTTTGAGGTAAAAACATGCATTTTTACATGTCTCTGTCACAGAGTTGTATATACTTTTGAAAGGAATTAACTCTGTCTCTCCCTCCTTGTTTTGTCTTTTTCAGGACAATCCTGGAGAAAATGAAGCCGCAGGAAAAGGTTTCCCCCACTCAAGCTAAAAAAAGTGGGACAACCATAAAAAAATATTCAAAGTATGTTCATGTATGGTGGAGAATATGACATGTTTGACACACGTTCAATATGCATGTTATACAAAAGTTTGTATCTTTTTCCTTCTAACTGTTCATGATTTCATGTGTTCAGGATTTTTGATCACTTTCTGATTACCTTCCTGTTTACATTACAACATGCTACTGCCCCTGTGAATAAGAAACAACTAAGAAGAACCTTCTCTGATTGTCATGTGTCTGAGTTTAAACTCACATTTCAACCAATACTAAGTAACATGCTGAGCAAATACTCTGATACCAGCTCCCATAGTATCAGTACTAGTATAAATGACCACTGTGTCTATGATACCTTACAAACCCTCAGGAAAACACTCGTTGTTGTTGCTCCTTTGAAACTTAAGCTTGTTAGACAAAACCAAGTAGCATCGGGGTTTAATGTTCAAACACGATCTCTTAAACAAGTAACCCGTGAGTTAGAAAATAAAATGCTGCCGCTACAGTTCAGAGCAGTGTCTGAATACCTGGAAACATAGCCTCTTAAATTATAAAAAGGCTCTTTGTAAAGCTGGAACCCAGTACTATTCAACCTTAATAGCAGAGAATGGAAATAATCCAACATTAATTTTTAGTACAACAGCCAGACTAACGTGCAGTCAGAGCTCAGTAGAAGCACATAATCCTGCTACTTTGAGCTCTGTTGAATTTTGTACATTTTTTATAGTAAAATCTCAAATGTTAGACATAAGTTAGTCTAGTTATTTCTACTATCAGCCCAGAGCAGGCTAAAGCAGTAGAAGTAAAGGCATCCATAGAAACTTCTGTAACATTGGACTACTTTACTACTGTGGATCAAGTGGAAATAGCATCAATTATTACGTCCTCCAAAACCTCAATTTGTCTCCTAGGCCCAATCCATATTAAGATTTTTAAAGAAGCCTTCCCCCTAATTGATTAATCAATTTTAACTATAGTAAAAACGTCTCTGGAAACAGGTTATGTGCCACAGTCTTTTAAATATGCAGTTGTTAAACCTCTTCTGCGAAAAACCCAGTTTAGATCCTGGCAACCTGGTCAACTATAGACCAACATCAAACCTCTCCTTTATTTCTAAAATCCTAGAAAGAATTGTAGTTAAGCAGCTTTACTGCCACCTACAGGACAATAGCCACTTTGAAGATTTTCAGTCTGGGTTTAGACCTCACCACAGTACGGAAACTGCAATAGTTAGACTTTCTAATGACTTTTTATTGGCCTCAGAAAAGGGACTACTTTCTATTCTGGTCCTGTTAGACCTCAGTGCAGCCTTTGACACTGTCAACCACAGTATTTTACTCCAAAGGTTAGAGCATGACGTAGGGATCAGACAACCCAGAATAAACTGAGGTCATTATACTTGGTCCTATAAATCTCAGAGATGCTCTGTCTGATCAGTTAGTCTCCCTGGATGGCGTCAGTATAGACTCCAATTCCACAGTTAGAAACCTACAGGTTTTATTAGACCAGGACTTATCATTTAAGGCTCACATATCATAGGCGTGTAAGACTGAATTTTTTTCACATGCAGAATATTGCTAAGATCAGAAATATACTATCTAAGAATGATGCTGAAAAACTCATCCATGTACATATTACTTCCAGGGATGATTTGATCTCATTGTAACCACAGTTTCAATGGGCATCTTTTGGCATAGTGTTTTGAAGACAGATATTTTTTCTGTCTTATTTTTTATTACGTTGAAGTTTTAATTTTCAGTGTTTAGTGTGTTGTAACCATCTTTTATAACTTGTAAAAGCTCATTCCCCTTTCACATTCCTTTAGATAAATTTATGGATGCAGATACAGACCCCCCTTTTTCCCTCATGTGGAGAGACCGGACCTTTTGTGTGCAGGACAGGGAGTTCTGCTGAGAAACAGTAAATTTTGTCATGGACCAGTTTTAAACCACCTGTGCTGAAGATTCGATCTGTGGGAACCGAGCTCTATTCATGTTCTCATGCCAGAAAGAAGCTGTCCTTTTGCTCCAAAGCCTGCTATGAAGTATCTGCTGTCCAGAAAACTTACAATGGGCAGATGGGGAACTGTTCAGCAGATGCAACGGTGTGCTCCTCCAAATATGGTCCGGAGGAAGTGGGCGGCCCATGGATGTCGACGAATCCATGCGCCCGGGAGGAGGAGATCCAACCGCCATGATAAAAGCTTTCTTTGCAGAACTTTTCCTTTGTTCTCATCTGTCTGCATGCTAAGTCACATGTAAGTCGTGTGCATTGTAGACTTTGAAGTTTGAGAACCCAGATATCTGTTTAATTTGTTTTAGAAACTCTGTATCTTTATCCGGTCTAATCCTGGTTTCACTCTCCCGACTTTTGAACACGCATAGGAAATCTGCAAAGCGAACAGATATTTTCCTACAGTATCTACTTCAGCCCTGGAAGCAAAAGGATTTGCTTTGCTCTTGTGGGCATTTTCAAAAAAACAAACTCGGCTCTCCACTTCGCACATACAATTAGCTATGTCAGCTAATTTACTCTATGTAGCTGTCAAGTTATTTTACCCCACTTGAAAGGGGGAAAGCATCCACGGAGTTTTGAGCAGGACTTCACACACTATCCAGACATACTTTTCCGTTTTTTCTGTTTTATTCAATTTCTTGGGGTTTCCACAGTGATGGCAAGATGCTGGTTGTGTGTGGTGAAAAACCTAAACAAGACATAATATTTTCTCAATTTACCACAGTAAATACAACAATAAATATATAACATTAATCAACAGATAAATTCATGACTCCATAATTAGTTAGATTTACACAATTGATAGGTTAAAAGTTAACTTCATAATTTCGGGAATTCATTGAAAATACAACAATGCATATATCTCATAAATAGCAGTGCTTGAATAAATGACAATAAATGGAATTAATGACAATAAACGGTAGACTAAACAAACATTTGCACTGACGCGACACCTGATGCGGAAGCGCGCAGCCGGCGCTTAACGCACAGAGGATCACAATAACTATGCCCCGTAATATGATCAAATCTTACCGGCTGCCTCCGTGGGGTCGATGCCTTTAACTAGATTTTTAGATGAGTTTATTAAGATGGATCGCAAGTTTGGCGATCGCTCTCGAGCTCTGCTTGATCTGGCGCTACGGATGCACTTCATTCAAAATTGCTCCTGGTGCGCACAGCTGGACCTTGATTAATACCGCGCCCACTACAGACTTAAACTTTCCTTTTCCTCTCTTTAATTTTTTAACTACTTTAAAATTAATTTTCTCTCAAATTTAACAGAATGTACCTTTATGCATTTTTACTTTAGATTTTTATTTGATTTTTTTTCTTCTTTTTGTGTTTTTTTTCTCTGTTTTTATTTACTTTTAATATAAAATCACTTGAAGCATCAGCTTCCTCAAGTTTGACCTAACAGTAGCACTTGCACTAACCCGTATTTCCTACAAATTCTTGTCTTGCTTTCAGACTTCTCAAAAATAAGTGCTCAGAGCTGAGTCAGTTCTTTCTCCACATCGCTGGTCAGTCCCTCCTCTATTTTAGCTTCATGTCGCGGTGGCGATATTTTAACCCTTGTGCTATCCTAGGCACTTTAACATTAGGAGTTGGGTCATCTAGACCCACTCGACAGTGCGCTGAACCTTTTTTCTTCAATGATTTGTGATCTTCACTGGTGTCCATGGATTACATGAAATCCTCTCTACCTTTATCCACCTTTGTCATGGTAGGGAGAACACGTCAATGTAAGGGTGGGGTCATCCAAGATAGCACAAGGGTTAATGTTAGCTGTGCTAGCATCAGCCGTCTCAGCAAATCTGCTCCCTGCTGCTACAGACTTCAGCATGGCAGAGTGTTTAGTGATGTTCGGCCTTTTGGTGATGTGATAATTGCGTTACACAGTCAGGGAATCATGTTTCTTAGGTCTTGGTTTAATTTATGTCAGTAAAAACACACAGTGACAAGCGAAGATCGCTCTAAGCAGCCATACTTGCCAAGTGCGTCACGTGACTCAAATAGAAAACACAGTGTTGATCAAAAAGACAATTTATTAGAACCAAACAGGCTGCAAGAATTTTACAGACAGCTTTCAGTTTGAAGCCTTTTGACACTAAGATGCAGGTGTCTCCCTTCTTCCTCCTGCTTCAATGCAGTTGGTGTTGTTGCTGCAACTGCATTCAAGTTATTCTCTGCATCCAGAGGCTGTCATTGCTCACTAAGATCCACTATGTTCATTCATGTCCTCTGGAGAAAACAGGCTTTATGCTCAGAAAGCTTCTACTAGTTTAATACATTCTAGAAAATGAGGAGATTCAACTGGATTTAGATGAAACTCCTTAAAAACCTGCAGCTCAAAATGCAATCAGCATGAAAAAAACAGAGTTTTACCCACAAAAATCCAAGAAAAAAAAAGTTGAATCAGAAAACTGGAAAACCAAACTCAGAGTCTTTCAAACTGCATGAGTCAATATTTTTATCAACAACAAAACAGAGATGATGGAAAAATGAATCAACTGAGAGACTTTTGTTCACAAACTGAGATCAGATGGGATTTCTGCTCCGAAAAACTGACTTCAAATGACTTGAATTCAAACCAGTGAGTCATGTGACCACAGCGTTTTTCTATATCTTTACTACTAACATTATGGTGACCTGACCATGTGGAAGGTTTATGAATAAAACTCTGTGTTTGTTTGTCAATGAGAGTTTCTGCAGAACAGAAATCAAGTTTAATAATCTGGAACCAGAATCTTGTGATCCAGAGTTCTCGTTCTTTCCCTGTTCCAGAGACAGAACCAGGATCCAACACCTGAATATCTGTTTTTCCCATAACCCAAACATAGATCTATCTAATCCAGAAGAATTCTGTCTGGTTAATGATTCCCTCAAGCCTTGTATTGGTCCATCACAAACTAACATCTACCGTAATTTCTGGACTATAAGCCGCTACCTTTGTCCTGTGCTCACATCCCTGCGGCCTATTCAGTGACGCGGCTAATTTATGGATTTAATTGGCGGCCGCCATGAACGTACTTTCGGTCTCATAGTATGGGTTGACTACTCTATACAACTACAAGCAACAAGCCATTTGTTTTTCAACACACCTCTTAGCAGCCAAACAGCATGGACTTGACTTTAGGTCTTAGACACTTCAGTCATGGTTCAACAAAAAGAAACACGCATGCCCAGCTGCATCCCAGAATCCTTTGGTGCCATTAGACCCAACGTGCACGTGATCGCCGCTACAATATGATGCAGCTTTCAAGTTAAAAGCAATCGTTAAAAGCAGCGTGAAAAAAGTCCACCATCACCAACGGGCTTGGAAAAGCCGGTCAGCTGCGTGACGGAGATAACAGCGCATGCTCAGGAGGGATTTTACATCAGAGTCACAGTGACACTAGTCCATCTATTAGCAGCTCCGTAATATACGAGATGATCTTTTAAACGTACTTTTATTGTTGTTATGTTATGGTTATTATGAAGGGCCTGTTTGCTCATCATTTTATTTTTAATCTTTGTGGTCAGTGCTTTTTTTTGGCAGAACGAAGCCGGAAGTATGGTTAGGTGAAGGCTAACAGGCGCTAACATCATTTAGCCTGGATGAACATGAATCGATGCGGGAAAAGCTGCAATCTGTAGCTTGGCTGAACATAAATATGTGGGAATAACATCAGCCACAAAGACACAAAGAGCCCGCTTGGCGAGCGCGGAGCGCAAAGGCGTCCACGGAGCAACAGTGTTTGTTGTGGAAGGAAACTTCTGAAGCACGCGCCACGCTGAGGCGCGTTCAGTCGCCGCTGCTTTATTTTACTGATGTGTTTTTTAACCAGCCTCATTACTACCATATTGCTGCCGCGACACAAGCGGAAGGAGAGCTGTTCTTCCGTTCGCTTCTTGCTCATTCTTTAAACACTGACAACGGTGTGGCGAGCCGTGGGTTAGACCCGCTTTTAGCCCCTAAGACTCATGGGAAATGGGGAACCACGGATGTAAATTTCCTCATCATAACTGAGGGATGTAATGTTGATTATATGGTTACTGTTTGTAATTTTATGTATGATACCTAGATTGTCAATAATGAAGATGGGTGGGTGCGGCTTGTAATCGGGTGCGCTTTATAATCCCGAAATTACGGTATTCATAAAATGTAGATCAAAAAAGAAAGTGATGAAAAAGAAAAGAATCTGTTTGTCTGCAGGTCTGTTTTTCTCCAGATCCTGGAACTTCTGAAAATCTGAATCAAACCCATGTTTCAGATCAACACTCAGAGTAAGAATAAGAAGAGGAAGTGCAATTCTCCATCAATCCACGGGGGGAGCTACAGCACAATAACTGTAGACTTGATGCTAAAGAAAAGGCAGTGGTATGCTGCAGCTCTGATGTTTTTTCACTATATACTTCCTCTGATTCCTCCACCACTCTGCTCTCCACCACCCAGAATCACAACATGGTCACAACAACTCTGCAGACAGCAGGAGGAAGTAAGCCTTTAAAACCTGCAAAGAGAAAGCAGAGAGACAGAGATGAAGGAGTGTCTCCTGATCCTGGTCTGTCAGTCAGTGATGCAGCACAGCAGCAGAAAGAGCAGCAGGAGCTTCAGTCCTGTTCAGAGCAGCAGCTTCCTGTCATCTTCACCTGT